>JAXQQM020075296.1:0-26190 GCA_034641835.2 Pinus albicaulis | reverse complement strand
CTTCTATATCATTCCAACCAAACAAACAAACAAACACTTGCCCTTAGTAACTAGTCTAAAATCCATATTCTAAGCACACAAGATAAACCTTTGCAAACAAACATTTGAGAGATCCCTCTCTGAGAACAAGAGGAATAGATCCTGTAACTCTAAAGATTGGTTCTGATGTTGCCTTGTCTTTTGATTTGCCAAACTATCAAAACACGGGACACCAACACTTCCCTATTTATAGAAGTGAGTGGTAGGCTTAATTGTCACCATAATTTTACATTCAATTTTTCTTGCAACCTGAATACCTTCTCCAATGAATTAGGTTCCAAAATGTGAACTTCATGTTGGATGTTATCCTTTAAAGTACCTATGAAGAGATCAATCCTATGTTCCTCTGGAATATTAGTTACCCTTATATTCAATTTTTGGAAGTCCTCAATGTGCTCCCCCACTAAACCCTTTTTGTTTGAGATTTATCAATTGGCTAAATAAAGTGTTGCTCTGTGTATCCTCATAATGTCCTATCATTTCCTACGTAAAAATTGACCAAGTGACCATTTTTTTATAGGAGCAAAGCCATCGATACCGTACAAATGTATTTTATTCTAAATGTAAAGTTTCAATGCATATCTTTTGTGCATTTTGCACATTATTGAGATCAAAATATTTCTCCATCTGTACTATCCATGTTACAGGATCCTTTCCATCAAACTTCCTCATATCCATTTTTAGAATATGGTGGTTCTTCCTTCCATCATTAGAGTTTATGAAATCACGATTAACATTTATTTTTTTCTCATCATGAGTTTCCTCTACTATATTTTCACCATTAGGAAACATTTGTTGTATCAACTTTGTCAAACCTTCCATGTCTACTTTTAGATCATTCTTCATGTTTTCCATTTTTTCATTGATCTTAGCTTCCATGTCATCCATCTTAGATTCCATGCCAACTTCCATGCCATCTATCTTAGATTCCATGAAATTCTTCAAACCATCCATCTTATATTCCATGCCTTTCTTCAAACCATCCATCTTAGTTTCCACGCCTTTCTTCAAAACTTTCATGTCATTTTTTATTGCTCTTTGCGAGAGAGAAATTTGTTACACTTTCTCTTGTAAATTTGATATGTCATGTTGCCATTATTCGTCTTCATGAGTCATAGTAGAGCCTTCTAAAGGCTTAATGGGTGTTGAAATATTTTTAGGGGCCATTTTAGAATCCAATACTGATATCTATTCTACAATATGCCCTTGGAATCAATTCAACTTGATTCTTCAAACAAGACTTATGCAATTCAGGAAAAAAAATACACACCTTTTACTTGATTTTGAGGAGCTCTCTATTGAAATTGAATTAACTCTATCATTGTAGATCCTAAATATCTAAAATTCAGCCTGGTAGTATCCCTCTGAAGCTTCTTTCAAATTTCATAGGTCTGACCTGATTTGGATTCTTCAAGTCAAAGTTATGTCCAATCTCCCACAATGACCCAATTATGATGGGTTCAGTAGAGAAAAATTGTATGAGTTGCCACGTGTCACTATTTCCTCCTTTGGCTCTAAAATTGATAGATGTGAAACTAAATTTTGTTTACTTGCAGCCACGTTTTACAGCATTCCAATCCGATGCTCAGAGAGAGAGTTATGAATATTTTCCCACGATAACCTCTTTAAGATGAAATTCAGGAGCCTTAAAAAGACCTAACTTCCACGGATCATATCTCCGAAACTATTAAGCACCAAGCTCTGAAATTTTTCAATGATTTTCCTTAGGATTGTGGCTTCATTCTCTAAAATTTTCAGCTTTTGAATCTTCATAGAAAAAAAATTATAGCGCAAATTCCGCGATGACCTATTCAGGTTAAATTTAGGAGCTTGCAAAAATCCCTAACTTCCACAAATCATATCTTCAAAAATATTGTGAACCAAGCTCTGAAATTTTGCAATGGTGTTTCTCTAGATTTCATCTTCGCACTATAAAAATTTTAGTTTATGAACCTTCGTAGAAAAAAATTTATAGCAAATATTCCAAGATGACCTTTTGGAGCAGAGAAACCCTAGAATCCAAAGCTCTGATACCAAATGTTGTGAAACTAGCTCCAAAAGTAGAAGAAAAGAGATATCAACGCCTTAAAAATAAGCCACTTCGATGGGAAAACCTCCAATACATTACATGAATGAAAAATTCTTAGATGATACAAATTAAAAAACCTCCTTTCTATATATAAGAGTCCATCGGGCCACAATGTAATCTTAGTGGGGCCACAATGTAATCCTAGCCGACCTAACAATAATAATTTAAGGGCACAATAATAACAATATGGGGGTTAGAGGGGTACAATAATAACAATAAGGGGGTTACACTAACAACAATAAGGGACTATACTACTAATATAGCGACCTAACAACCTTAACCTTGACCAAACCCTTAACCTACCTTGACCAAACCCTTAACCTTTACCTGAACCTGACTAAACCCGTAACCTAAGGGTAAAGTTAAGGTTAAGATTAGGGTTAATGTTAATGTTAAGGTTAGCTTAGTTTAACCTTGACCTTTACCTTAACCTTAACCTTAACCTTACTCTTAACCTTTACCTAACCTTAACCTTAACCTAACCTTGACCTTAACTATAACCTAAGCTTAACCTTAACCTAACCTTAACTTTAACCATAACCTTAGCTTTACCCTTAACCTAACCGTAACCTTAAACTTAACAATAAAATTGACCTTAACCTTAACCTTACCCTTGACCTTCATTCTTAACTTTAACTTAACCCTAACCTTAACCAAACCCTTAACCTTAACCTGACTAAACCCTTAACCTTGACCTAACTGTAACCTTAACCTTACCTTAACCTAACTTAACCTTGACCTTAACCTTAACCTTAACCATAACCTTAACCTTAACCTTACCCTAACCATAACCTTAAATTTACCCTTAACGTAACCTTAACCTTGACCTTAAGCTTAGGGTTAGGTTAAGGGTAAAGTTAAGGTTAAGGTTAAGGTTAACGCAAGGTTAAGGGTAAGGTTAAGGTTAAGGTTACGTTATGGTTTAGGTCAAGGTTAGGGTTAGGTTAAGGTTAAGAATGAAGGTTAAGGGTAAGGTTAAGGTTAACATTAGGGGAAGGTTAAGGTTAAGGGTTTAGTTAAGGTTAAGGTTAAGGCTTACCCCCTTAACCTTAACCTTAACATTAACCTAACTATAACCTTACCTTACCTTAACCTAACTTAACCTTAACCTTGACCTTGAACTTAACCTTAACTTTAACTTTACCCTAACCTTAAGGGTTTAGTTAGGTTAAGGTTAAGGTTAAGGGTTTGGTCAAGGTTAGGGTTAGGTTACAGTTAAGGTCAAGGTTAAGATTAGGTTAAGGATAAGGTTAAGGTTAAGTTAAGCTTAATTTTAAGGGTTTGGTCAAGGTTAGGGTTAGGTTATAGTTAAATTTAAGGTTAAGGTCAAGGTTAACGATAAGGTTAAGGTTAAGTTTAAGGGTTTGGTCAAGGTTAGGGTTAGGTTATAGTGAAGGTTAATGTTAAGTTAAGGGTAAAGTCAAGGTTAAGGTTAAGGTTAGGTAAAGGGTAAATTTATGGTTAAGGTTAACGTTTTTTCAAGGTTAGGGTTAGGTTATAGTTAAGGTTAAGGTTAGGTTATCGGTAAAGTTAAGGTTAAGGTTAGGGTAAGGTTAGGGTAAGGTTAAGTTTATGGTTAAGGGTAAGGGTAAGGGTAAGGGTAAGGGTAAGGTTAAGGTAAAGGTAAAGGTAAAGGTTAATGTTAAGTAAAGGTTAAGGTTAAGGTTAATGTTAAGGGTTTGGTCAAGGTTAGGGTTAGGTTATAGTTAAGGTCAAGGTCAAGGTTAAGGTTAAGGTTATAGTTAGGTTAAGGTTAAGGTTAGAGTTACGTTAAGGTTAAGATAATGTTAAGGTTAACGTTAGGTTAAGGGTAAAGTCAAGGTTAAGGTTAGGGTTATGGGTCTTAACCTTAACCTTCACTATAACCTAATCTTAACATTAACCTTAACCTTAACCTTTACCCTAACATTAACCTTAACCTTGACCTGAACCTTAACCTTATCTTAACCTTAACCTTCACTATAACATAACCTTAACCTTGACCTTTGTTAGTCATTAATGTTTTTGCATTTTTTGATGACTAGATTCCTTGGCTGAGTTTTCTAGAAGCTAATCTCAATTTGTCAATTTGTCATCCAGAAAACACCTTAAACAAATTTTTGTCTTCCTACCATTCCTTTTTCAGCCTATGATGATAATAGTCTTCAGTTTCCCTACTTGCCGCAATTCAACAAATACTACCTATCTATAGCTGTTATAAGTTTGTCTCTCTACCATCAAAATCCTTTATTCTTCATACAACCCACTGTCCAACATTTGACAAAGTGACTGCCCCTCAATCCCTGATCATCTTGTCATGTGATAACCTACTCATGCCTAAGAAGCCATTCAATAGCTGTGACAAAATCTGTAGGTCTAGGTGGTAGTGTGTTAGGGAAAACTCCTTCGCAAGACTGTTTTAAGCCAAAAACCCTGTTTTTCATCATCATGTTAGCCATCATTATCTTCTCACCCAACAAAAAAAACCCTGGTCTATCCTTAGGTCACACACCACTAAATATTGCTTTGTTTCTTTTAAGCAGAGCTCACAAGTGTTCAAATCAGGAAAAGAGAAAGAGTTTCCCTGTCTGAAGAAAGATTATCAAATGAAATTTCAAGCGTTATAATCATGTTATATCAGCAAAGGATTTCAGTGATCAAAGTCATTTCATCAATGCATCTCTGCAGGGGTGCTAAGGATAAATGGCACAAATCAGTTTTGGGCAAGGGAACATTTCAAGGAACAACTCCAAGTAAAAAGAATAGTTGACTATTTTAAGGACTAAGGGAAATACAGAGTTTAGAGAGAAGAGCACATACAGGATTCATCCTATAATTCAAAACACCAAGAATTTCAAAAAACCTCCATCGGGGCAAAAGAGCACAAAATTTAGAAAAATATTGCCTCCAATGCTTCAGGTCAATTACATTTTTTCCCAAAAGTATGGGCTAGCTCTCAAAATCAGTATCATAAAACCAACAGTGATAGTTTTTATGGAAAAAAGAGCTTTAAAGCAAATTAGGCATCATAGTGAAGATATAAGAAGGAAAGTTTCTTCTTATACCTTAACATACACCTGGGCTCTGAAAGGCAGTCAAAAACAAATTCACTGCACCCTGCGAAAACATAGTAAAGGGAAAAGAGCTGTTTCAAAGATGCATAACAGTGAGCGCTCACCATTTACAAAGCACATTATTTACTCCTGAAATTTTCACAGTGATTTTATGCAAAAAAGGATATGCATTACTGACAGGCCCTAATAAAGCAAAGGGCATTATGATTCAAATGATTTCATCAAGGATAAATGCCAATGTTTCCCCTTTTTTGTATTTTTCAAAAAAATAGACAGGGGTCACAGTGTTGAGATGCATGAAGTTTCTATGTTTAATAGGACCTCCTTCAAAATGAGCAAAGGGTCAGAAATACATTTTTATGGCCTCCTTCACAAATAAGCAGAGGGTCAAGTCTCCAAGTATTAACACTGTGTTTAAGAAAAATTGTCAGTAATGGGCAGTTTTGAGAGACAGTGTGTTTGAAATAATGCATTCACTGAGAAACCAAGGCTAGAATTTTGATTAAAGAAAAATCATCTAGATGGTAAAGAAGGTACACAAAGCTTTGTTCAAAAGTGACTTCGACAACTGATAGAAAGAGAAATTCACACAGGTGATTTATGTAAAAGAGGAATCTCTAATTTAGATAGGCCCATTATAGTTTATCAAAATACTCCCTCTAAATGATGAGTAAAGGGAAAGCACCAGGAGTTACTTTTCATATAAACTAACTCTTTAAAAGGGTAAACAAGGATAACAAGGAGTTTTCATTTTGAGATGCTTTCCATCAAATAATGAGAGAAAGTTTCAAATGTTGAAAACAACCTTTTTCAAATAAATAGACAGAGCTTTAAAAAGGGTTGAAACATGGAGTATAGGACAAATGCCTGGAAGAGTATGTTGAAAGTGCCTCCTTTAGTAATAAGCAGATGGCACTCAGTTTGTTTGAAGATATTCAAGAATGACAAGTGGAAAATATCACATTTTACCCCTAATGGTCTATTCAAAGTAACAGAGAAAACACATATGAAAAGACCTCCTTTACATCATAAACAGAGGATTTACATAATGGTGTTGAGAGGCTGCAGTAGTGGTGTTTATGTAAGCCTGTTCAGATGATAAGGACAAGGTCACAGTTTTGAGGGAAACTTTCTTGACAGACAGAGCTTGGATGCATAAAAGTTGAAACCTAAAAATATCAAAGAGTGCCCAGAAAGTGTTTTGAAAGGACCTCCTTCACTAATGAGCAGAGGGTCAACAATGATTTCAAGGGATATAGGTCATCTAAATGGCATAACCTCCTTCATAACAAGCAGAGGGCTAAAATTCATCAAATATTGACAGTGTTTGGGAAAATTTGCAGTGATAGAGAGTGTTTGGGAATCAGTCTTTTCATAATTGTCTTTAATTGACAAAGCATAAGGAGAAGCAGCTTTTAAAATATGTTTGTGATTTGGTTAAAGAGTTATCCTACAAATAGAAAGGGATAAGTCAGTTTGTTAAAAAGGAAAACCCCTCAACAAAAGCACAAAATCTCTTTTCAAAACAACTACAAAGTAAAAAGGAGAAGTTTTGTTTTTCAAATTGATAAGAGAGGGAAAAGTGTGTTTTTCAAACTATGAAGGCACAGCCAAAGTATCTTCATATCATTGTGAAAACCTTGTGGGAAAGAGAAACGATCTTCAAATAGCCATTTTCTACCTTTCATACATGCGATGCGCTTGAAATTTGTTGTGACGCCCCTGTAGGTGTTCGCAGAAGTGTTTTTCATAGGACGCGATGCACCTGTCAAGCGACGCGATGCGCCTATGCCCTACCCGGAATTCAGGCATCAACATGCAGCGCATTTTCTCGGGACACTCCTGAACGGCCCACCGCCTAGTTTTCAGTCATCAACACATGGTGCATTTGTCCTCGGGCCACCTTTGAACAGAGTTTTGACCACCTGGGCCCATGCTAAAGGAGGTGGCTGCCATCTTCGAAAATCCCTCAAATTGCCAAAAAATAAGAAATTTGCACAGAAGGTTATCTCCAAAAAGTAGCTGAGGCATCCTTTAAAGAGGTATTTGTGGTTCTTTGCTCAAATTTTGATTGAAAAGAACAAAATAAAATCATTAATTTTAAAGGGCCAGAAGTCTTAATGGTTGCAAAAAAGCTTGTTTATAGAGTGAAAAGAAAAGTACAATTGTTGAGAAAGGGGGCCTATTTTCAGTTTAAATACTTGTTTTAAATGAATAGGTGAAAGAGGACACAATCTCATAAAGGAAAAATACAGATTCATTTTGAAGATCTTCACACTCAGTAACAAGGAAAAAAAACAGTTCTTGAGAAGGAAACTTATTTTCATTAAAAAAAAGGGAACTTTTTTGCTAGCTAAGAAAGAAATACAATTCTTAAAGAAGAGGTCTATTTTCAGTTCATTTGAAAGACCTGTTTTGATAAGAGAGTGAAGGAAAGTCTAAACAACTATGCCTCCAAAGAAGGTCAACAAAGGGGGGTATGACAATAGATTTGAATCTATAACTATGAAAGAGTTAAATGATTCCCCTTCAGTTCATTTTAATTTTCAGGAGGTAGGGTGCCTTAATTTTTGCCAAAAAGTCCAAGAGGTCACAAATCACCCTCCCTTAACACAATTGTGTGCCCTGAGGCTGTAAGGAGAACATGTTCACATAGTAGGCCTTCATTTTGTTCTCACTCCTAGGTCAGTGTCAAAATCCACCAACATTCCATATCTTGGTGAGAAATGGTTCAAACAAGCCTATTTGGACCTTGACCACTACAAACCCTTCCTAAAACCAGACCATCAGGATGCTTGCCAAGCTATATTTCCTTTTTCTCACTTATTGAGCAGCTATGCCGCCCTCATGAGAATTATCATGAAGTATTTCACATGTGAAGGGAGATATTCCCATTTATTCCTATCACATCAGGCTTCTCATGCATTTCACAAGAACTCAGCTACTGAATCTCCCTTTCTTCCTCTGCAAAATCATAGAAAAGATGTCCTCCCTTTTCCAAAAGAGACCTCCTGCTCAGCAAAAGGCTAGTCTTTTCCATCATTCTCTCATCAAAATCATCATCCTTCACCAGCTTAAAAAGAAAGGAGTTTCTTGGGAGACTTTCATTGCTCATCCAGATTTTATTACTGCCTCTTCATCTCATGGCCCATCTCATATGTCCTCATCACCCTCCACTCACTATGTCTCCCCTTCATATAATCAATCTATCCCTCAAAGGAAAACATCACCCATGTTTGATAGTGAAAAAGAGAAGTCTTATGAAAGCATGCATGAATTTAGTGATGATAAGGAACATAGTGATACTCAGCAAAGTAGTGAGGATGAAGAAAAAAGTAGCCCTAAGTAGAGCAGTGAAAATGAGCATGGGGACAACCCACCCACATCTAGTGAGGATGAAGAACAAACTGAAGATCAACAAGCTAGTGATGATGAAGAGCAAAGGGAAGAGGTTCAAAGCAGTGATGAGAAACAAAGTGACAATCAGCAGCACGACAATCATGAGGACAGTCCTCAAGGAAACAGTGAAAATTCCAAGCCAGCTAGTGATGATGAACAACAAAATAGTCCTCAAATAGATAGTAAAGGAAATAAGGAAAGTGACAATCAACAGAGTAGTAGGGACAGTGAAAAAGGAACCTCCCAGCAAAGTAGTGACCATGGTGGCAGCCCACACACAGATTCTAAGGAAAACAATGAAGATAGTGGCAACATGCAAAATGACAATGAAGACAGTCATGATGGAAGTAGCTCATATGAAAAACTTGAAAACAGTGAGCATGGTAAGGACAGCATACATCAAGAGGTTCAAAAAAGTGATGAAGGTAAAGGTGACAGGCCTCAACAAATTCAAAATAGTGAGGAAGTTAAACAAGGCAGTCCACAAGCAGCAAAAAGAGATGATAAATATAACAGCCCTAAACAAATTCAGAACAATGAGGAAAATATTGAAAAGGGCAGCAAAGTAAGTGATGATGGAGGAAGAAGTATAAAGGATCAAGTTGAACAAGTGCTAGTGATGAAACCTCCTCTCTCTTCTCCTCAACACAGCCAAGAACATGTGCTTGCTGCCTCTCCTAGGCAAGGGACCATGATTCATTCCTCAAAGGCACCAAAGGCTAAAAACACCAAATATGCAAAGAATAAAATCACTCCAGTAGTGACTAGTAATGTCACTAGAGTACTGAGTAGAGGCAAACTGCCTAAGAATATTATTGTTGAATTTCCAAAGAGAAAAAGAGCAAAGAAGTCTATCCAAAGCAAGGGCAAAGAAAAAGATGAACAACAGGAGAGTAGTCATGAACAGGAAAGAGAGTTTGACATCATACAAATAGATAGTGATGCTAGATATGATGAAGCTAGAATTCTTGAGTCACTTTTGAAAAACAAAGAAGCCCAAATCCATGACTTAGAAACTGATCTAGAAAGGTCAAAGGACCTCATACATTTTCTACAAATGCAAAATAAACAAATGAGTGGGAAAATGGAAATTTATGAGGCTCGAGAATTCAAATACCAAAGGGAAGCATACAAAGAACAAGTCAAGCTTGAAGAGTATATGGGAGAATTTGATGATATTGAGGAAGAAGAGAAGTCAGTAAGAAAAAGGCCTACGACTATGGGTCTTAGGAAAGCTTTGGAGAAACAGAAGGAAGAAGAAGCAGCCCTTGTTCGATCTTATCCTCTCACACAGTTGCTTGCCCAAGAGATAGAAAAATGATAAATAATCTTGGCTTGAAAGAGCGAACAAGCATTTGGAGGATAAATTAGACAAAGCAAACAAAGACTTTGGTTTGCAAAGGAAGATGACCGGGCACTACAAGAAATTGAATCAATTTTCCCGAAGAAAACTCAAAGTTGCTCAAGAAAGGCTCAAAACTGCCCAAAGGAGGCGCCCTGTGAAAAAAGGAGAAAAAGAAATATCTAGGCTTGAAATATTGGCTTCGGCTTCCTTTCATGCTTATAAGAACCCATAAGGGGTTTTCTCGCCAAAATTGAGCGAATTTTGACATAATCTTGTTTTTTGTGTTTTTTGGCCCTAATTGCACATTTTTCTAGGCGCTACCGTGTTTGCTAGGAGCATCTTTAGCTCATGCAATTCATTTTTTTGGATGTATTAAATTTTGGGTCATCTACTCACAAATTTTCAGATCCAAAGAAGGTGTTTTGGTCCCCCAAAGAGGCAAAAATCAGTCAAAATTCACCTTTCTGCCTCACATATCAGCAGATGAGACCCTCCTGGGTTTTTTCACTCAGTCCACTTTTTGAAAAAATTCTAGGGATAATTTTGAGAACACTCAAGTAGTTCCAAAAATTAGACATCTAGGGATTTCCAACGAGCTATCACGGGCCTTGTTTCGACATCGGGAAGTCCCTCAACAATTATCTACAAAACAAGCTTCTTTCTGCTGCTACGCTCCTGTAGCATTTTGGCTAAAAAAGCAGTTTTATGAAGGTGGCCATCCAAATGTGTGTTTAGCTATTTTTAACTCTATGTCAGAGATTAGAAGTCAATTTTCTTGCTATTTTTGGCTTAAATAGATATTTTTGAAGATATTTTGTGCCTTGGGATTTGCAAAATCTCAAGGACAAAATCAGATATTTGTATTAGGCCAATGGCCTTCTAGATGCTCTAGGAGGGTTTCTTTCTCTTTGGCCTATATAATCCAAGAGAATTAATTGTAACCAAAGGTTTAACTTGATGTTATAGAGCAATACATAGCATTACAAGCTTTTAAGAAATACTTTGTCTCATGAAGTGGATAATCTCTTGTTTGACCTTGATGGTGGAGGAGGATTGTATGTAGGATTTCATGGCTTGGTGAATGGTATTGTGTCCCTTATCTGTTATGTTTTCTTAGTTTATCATACATGTTTTCATGCTTCTTGCTTGATGTAGTTCAGTAAAGAATAGGTTTGAGATATGCCCATGAAGGCACCTCAAATTTCCTGATTCATTACAGCTTAAATGTTTTCATCTTTCTTGGTTATGTCAAAGAATTCTTAATTGCTCTTTGGTACCCTAAGGATTAGTTATCAGTTTCATTAATGGTTATTATGTATGCTATATAGTATGATTCATGGTATGCCCTGCTTACTCATAGCTAATAAAAATTCCATCTTTGAAATCTTTCTCTAAATTATTGATTATCTTAGTTAAGTCAAAGAGGTATTGTTTCAATCTTGCCCTTTTCCCATGCTTTGCAGTCTTATTTCAAAGTTCCCAATAGCTCAAGATATGATGTTTAGGAGTTCCCTCTTCACAGATTGAGTTTTTTGTTTGTCTTGTTTGTTTTCCCAAAAATTCTGAAGGTGATTTTCCCAAAGTTAGAGGATCTTATACTTCTATGCATCACCTGATTGTTTATTTTTTGCATCTATCAGTTTGAGTTTCATTTATAGTGATTAATGGTTAGCCCTACCACATGAATGTTTGTTGTTTAAACTATTTTTTCTTAAAATCTCTTTGTCCTTCACAAAATTAATGTCCATCTCATTTCACTTTCACCCAAAGAATCCATTTACCTTGACCAAATCGGCCTTGCAGTAATACCTTATCCATCATTGAGACAGTCTCGACCTTTTCGACCCCAGAGCCCAGTTGATCTGAAGAAATTTTTATCTATTTATCCTTTGATCAATTCCCCTAAAAAACCCAAAATAAACTAAAAACATACTTAAAAACTAGCCTAAAATAAAATATACAAAAATAAAACAAGTTTACATCCTTTGCATAATAGAGAGAGCCCTCTCTGAGTCCAGGAAGGCTAGTTCCTAGGGCTCCAAAGTTGGTTTGATGTTACCCTGTCATTTGGCTTGGAAATCTGCCAAATCACGGGACCCTAACAACCATAACTATAACCTAACCCTAACCTTGAACAAACCCTTAACATTAAACTTAACCTTAATCTTCCCTAACCTTAACCTTAACCTTAACCTTATCTTACCCTTAACGTAACCTTAACCCTAAACTTAACCTTAACCTTAACCTAAACTTAACCTTAACCTTAACCTAAACTTAACCTTAACATAACTTAACCTTAACCTTGAAATTAATGTTAACATTATTTATAACCTAACCTTAACCTTGACCAAACCCTAAGGTTAGGTCAAGGGTAAGATAAGGTTAAGGTTAAGGTTAAGGCTAAGGTTAGGTTAAGGGTAGAGTCAAGGTTAAGGTAAAGTTAAGGTTAAGGTTAGGTTAAGGTTAAGGTTAAGATTAGGGGTAGGTTAAGGTTAGGTTAAGGGGGCAAGTTTAAGGTTAAGGTCAAGGGTTTGGTCTAGGTTAGGGTTAGGTTATAGTTAAGTTAAACGTTTAGGTTAGGTTATAGTGAAGGTTAAGGTTAAGTTATGTTAAGTTCAAGGGTAAGGTTAAGGTTAAGGGTTTGGTCAAGGTTATGGTTAAGTTATAGTTAAGGTCAAGGTTAAGGTTAGGTTAAGGGTAAGGTAATGTTAAGGTTAAGGTTATGGTTGTGGGAAGGTTAAAGTTAAGGTTAAGGTTAAGGTTTGGTCAAGGTTAGGGTTAGGTTATAGCTCAGGTCAAGGTTAATGTTAAGTTAAGGGTAAAGTCAAGGTTAAGGTTAGGTTAAGGTTAAGATTAAGTTAAGGGTAGAGTTAAGGTTAAGGTTAAGCGTTTGGTAAAGGTTAGGGTTAGGTGTTACGGGTTAAGTCAGGTTAAGGTTAAGGCTAAGGGTTTGGTCAAGGTTAGGGTTACGTTATAGTTAAGGTAAAGGTTAAGGTTAAGAGTAAGGTTATAGTTAGGATAAGGTTAAGGTTAAGGCTAGGTAAAGGTTAAGGTTAAGGGTTTGGTGAAGGTTAGGGTTAGGATATAGTTAAGTTTAGGTTAAGTTAAGGTTGAGTTCTAGGTTAAGGGTAAGGTTAAGGTTAGGTTAAGGTTAAGATTAGGTTAAGGGTAAATTTAAGGTTAAGGTTAGGTTAAGGGTAAAGTTAAGGTTAAGGTTAGGGTCAAGGTTAGCGTTAAGGTTAGGAGAAGGTTAAGGTTAAAGTGAAGGTTAAGGGTTTGGTCAAGGTTAGGGTTAGGTTATAGTTAAGCTTAAGGTTAAGGTTAAGGTGAAGGCTAAGTCTAAGGTTAATGTTAAAGTTACGGGTTTAGTCAAGTTAAGGTTAAGGTTAAGGGTTTGGTCAATGTTAGGGTTAGTTTAAGTTTAAGGGTAAAGTTAAGGTTAAGGTTAGGTTAAGGGTAAAGTTATGGTTAAGGTTAGGTGAAGGTTAAGTTTAGGGTAAAGTTAAGATTTAAGGTTAACTTAACCTTAACCTGACTAAACTCGTAACGTTTAGATAACCTTAACCTTAACCTTTCCATAACCATAACCTTAACCTTAACCTTGACCTTACCCTTAACCTTAACCTTACCACATTAAGCTTGACCTAAACCTTAACCTTCCCATAACATTAACCTTAACCTTAACCTTAACTTTACCTTAACCTTAACCTTAAACTTAACCTTAACCTGACTAAACCTGTAACATTTACCTAACCTTAACCTTAACCTTAACCTTAACCTTAACCTTTCCATAACCATAACCTTAACCTTAACCTTGACCTTACCTTTGAACTTAACCTTAACCTTACCCCATTAACCTTAACCTTCCCATAACATTAACCTTAACCTTAACCTTAACCTTACCTTAACCTTAACCTAACCTTAACCTTAACCTTGACATTAAACTTAACCTTCACCCTTAACCTTACCTTAACCTTAACCTAACCTTAACCTTAACCTAACCTTGACCATAACTATAACCTAACCCTAACCTTGGTAAGGTCAAGGTCAAGGTTAAGGTTATGGTTATGGGAAGGTTAAGGTTATGGTTAAGGTTAAGGTTAAGATTAAGGGTTTGGTTAAGGTTAGGTTTAGGTTATAGTTAAGGTCAAGGTTAAGGTTAGGTTATCTTTAAGGTTAAGGTTACGGCTTTAGTCAGGATAAGGTTAAGGGTAGACTCAAGGTTAAGGTTAGGTTAAGGTTAAGATTAGGGTTAGGGGAAGGTTAAGGATAAGGTTAAGGTTAAGGGTGAAGGTTAAGGTTAATGGTCTTAAACTTAACTTTAACCTTAACATTCACCCTTAACCTTAACCTTAACCTTAACCTTAACCTTAACCTCCACTATAACCTAACCTTAACCTTGACCTTAACTATAACCTAACCTTGATCTCAACCTTAACCTTACCTTTACCTTAACCTTAACCTTATCTTAACCTAAAACTTAACCTTAACCTTACCATTAACCTTATCTTAACCTTAACCTTTACCTTCACATTCCCAAACCCTTAACCTTAACTTTAACCTAAACTTAACCTAACCTTAACCTTACCCTTAATCTATCCTTAACCTTGACTTTACCCTTAATGTAAACTTAACCTTAACTTCAACCTTACTAAACTTGTACCCTTAACCTTAACATAACCTTAACCTTAACCTTAACCTTAAATTAACCTTAACCTTAACCTTAGCCTTAACCTAACCTTCACCTTAACCTTGACTTTACCCTTAACTTTAACCTTAACATTAACCTTAACTAAACCCTTAACCTTAACGCGACTAAAACCTTAACCTTACCTTATCTTTAACCTAACTAAACCTGTAACCTTAACCTTAACCTTAACCTAACCTTGAAAAAACCATTAACGTTAACCTTAACTTTAAACTTTACCTTTCCCTAACCTTAACCCTAACCCTTAATCTTAACTATAAACTTACCCTTAACCTAACATTAACCCTAACCCTTAACCTTAACTAAAAAATTTCCCTTAACCTAACCATCACCCTAACCTTACCCTTAACCTTAACCTTGACTTTATCCTTAACCTAATTTAAACCTTAACCTAACCCTAACCTTACCCTTAACCTTGACCTTAACCTTAACTTAACCTAACCTTAACCTTAACCATAATTAGAACCTAACCCTAACCTTTACCAAACCCTTAAGGTTAAGGGTAAGGTTAAGGTTAGGTTAAGGTTAATATTAGGTTAACGGTAAAGTTAAGGTTAAGTTTAGGTTAAGGGTAAAGTTAAGGTTAAGGTTAGGGGAAGGTTAAGGTTAAAATTAATGTTAAGGTTAAAGGTTTGGTCAAGGTTATGGTTAGGTTATAGTTAAGCTTAATCTTAAGGTTAAGGTGAAGGTTAAGTGTAAGTTTAAGGTTAAGGTTACAGGTTTAGTCAGGTTAAGGTTAAGGTTAAGGGTTTGGTCAAGGTTAGGGTTAGGTTAAAGTTAAGGGTAAAGTTAAGGTTAAGGTTAGGTTAAGGGTAAAGTTAAGGTTAAGGTTAGGTTAAGGTTAGGGTAAGGTTAAGGGTTAAGGTTAACCTTAACCTTAACATGACTAAACCCGTAACCTTTACCTAACCTTAACCTTAACCTTAACCTTAACTTTAACCTTACCTTAACCTTAACCTAACCTTAACCTTAACCTTGACCATAAACTTAAACTTCACACTTAACCTTACCTTAAACTTAACCTAATCTTAACCTTAACCTAACCTTGACCTTAACTATAACCGAACCCTAACCTTGGTAAGGTAAAGGTCAAGGTTAAGGTTATGGTTATAGGAAGGTTAAGGTTAAGTTTATGGTTAAGGTTAAAGTTAAGGTTAAGGGTTTGGTTAAGGTTACATTTAGGTTATAGCTAAGGTCAAGGTTAATATTAGGTTATGGTTAAGGTTAAGGTTATGGGTTTAGTCAGGTTAAGGTTAAGGTTAAGGGTAAAGTCAAGGTTAAGGTTAGGTTAAGGTTAAGGTTAAGGTTAAGGTTAGGGTTAGGGGAAGGTTAAGGATAAGGTTAAGGTTAAGGGTGAAGGTTAAAGTTACGGGTCTTAACCTTAATGTTACCTTAACCTTAACCTTAACCTTAACCTTAACCTAAAGCTTAACCTTAACCTTACCCTTAACCTTAACCTTAACCTTCCAAAACCCTTAACCTAACCTTAACCTAACCTTAACCTTAATATTCCCCTAACATTAACCTTAACCTTAATCTTCCCCTAACATTAACCTTAACCTTAACATTAACCTAACCTTAACCTTAACCTTACCATAACCTTAACCTTAACTTTAACCTAACCTTAACCTTAACCTAACCTTAACCTTGACCTTAACTATAACCTAACCCTAACCTTAACCTTAACCTTACTCTAACCTTAACCTTAACTTCAACCTAACCTTAACCTTAACCTTAACCTAACCTTAAGGCCTTAACTATAACCTAACCCTAACTTTAACCTTAACCATAACCTTAGCCTTAACCATAACCATAACCTTAACCTTTCCATAACCATAACCTTAACCTTAACCTTGACCTTACCCTTAACATTAACCTTGACCTTACTCCCTTAACCTTAACCTTACCCTTAACCTTAACTTGACTAAACCCGTAATATTAACCTTAACCTTCACCCTAACCTTACCCCAACTTTACCCTTAAACTTAACCTTAACTATAACCTCACCCTAAACTTAACCAATTCCTTAACCTTAACCTTAACCTGACTAAACCCATAACCGTAACCTTACCCTTCACCTTCACCTTAAACTTAACCTTTACCTTAACCATAACCTAACACTAACCTTGACAAAACATTTAACCTTAACCTTAAATTTAACCTTTACCTTCCCCTAACCTTAACCCTAACCCTTAACCTTAACTACAACCTTACCATTAACCTAACCTTAACCCTAACCCTTAATCTTAACTATAACCTTACCCTTAACCTAACCAACACCCTAACCTTACCCTTAACCTTAACCTTAACTTTACCCTTAACCTAATCTAAACCTTAACCTAACCTTAACCTTACCCTTAACCTTGAACTTAACCTTGACCAAACCCTTAACCTTAACCTAACCTTAACCTTAACCTTAACCTAACTATAACCTTACCCTTAACCTTAAATTTGACCTTAACTATAACCTAACCCTAACCTTGACCAAACCCTTAGCATTAACCTTAACCTAAACCTAACCTTGATCAAACCCTTAACACTAACCTTAACCTTAACCTAATCGTAACCTTAACCTAACCTTAACCTTAACTTTACCTTAAGATTAAGGTTAAGGTGAGGGTAAGGTTAACTATAACCTAACCTTAACCTTAACCCTAACCTTAACCGTAACCTTAACCTTAACCATAAGCTTAACCTTAACCTTAACTTTACCCTTAAACTTAACCTTAACCTTAACGTAACCTTAACCTTATCTTAACCTTAACCTAACCTTAACCTTGACTTAAGTTAACCTTAACCTAACCAAACCTGTAACCTTAACCTTAACCATAACCTAACGTTAACCTTAACTATACCTAACCTTAACCTTGACCTGAACTATAACCTAACCCTAACCTTGACCAAACCCTTAACCTTAACCTTAACCTAAACTTACCCTAACCTTAACCCTAACCTTACCCTTAACCTTAACCATAACCTTAACATAACCTTAACCTTAACATTACCCTTAACCTTGAACTTAACCTTAACCTAACCTTAATCTTAACCTTAACCTTATCCTAACCCTACCCTAACCTTAACCTTAAATTTACCCATAATCTCAACCTTACCCTTAACCTAACCTTAACCTTGACCTTGAACAAACCCTTAACCTAACCTTAACCTTAACCTTAACCTTAACCTTATTGTTATCTTAACCTTAAGGGTAAAGTTAAGGTTAAAGTTGAAGGTTAAGGTTAGGGTTAAGGTTATAGTTAAGGTCAAGGTTAAGTTTAAGGTTAGGTTAAGGTTAACCTTACCCTTACCTTAACCTTACCCTTAACCTTATCTTAACCTTAACCTAACCTTAACTTTAACTTTACCCTTAACCTTACCTTAACCATAGTCTTAACCTTAACCTTACCCTTAACCTTATCTTAACCTTACCTTAACCATAACCTTAACCTTGACCTTAACTATAACCTAACCCTAACCTTGATCAAACCCTTCACCTTGACCTTAACCTCAACTTTACCCTTAACCTAACCTTAACCTTAACCTTACCCTTAACCTTAACCAAACCCTTAATCTTAACCTTAACCTGAACCTTAACCCTAACCTTACCCTTAACCTAACCTTAACCTTGATTTTACCCTTAACCTTAACCTGACTAAACCCATAACTTTAAAAAACCATAAACTTACCCTTAACCTAACTTTAACCCTAACCCTTAACCTTAACTAAAAACTTTCCGTTAACCTAACCATCACCCTAACCTTACCCTTAACCTTAACCTTAACATTATCCTTAAACTAATTTAAACCTTAACCATAACCTTACCTTAACCATAACCTTGACCTTAACTATAACATAACCCTAACCTTACCCTTAACCATAATCTAAACCTTTACCTTCCCATAACCTTAACCTTAACCTAACCATAACCTTACCCTTAATCTTGACCTTAACCTTAACCTTAAACTTACCTTAACCTTAACCTTAACTATAACTTAACCTTAACCTTAACCTTAACCTAACCTTAACCTTATCTTAACGTTAACTATAACCTAAATGTAACCTTGACCAAAGCTTAACCTTTACCTTAACTTTACCATTAACCTAACCTTAACCTTAACTTTAACCTTCCCATAACCATAACCTTAACCTTAACCTTGACCTTACCCTTAACCTTAACTATAACCTTAACCTTAACCTTATCTTAACCTTAACCTAACCCTAACCCTAACCTTTACCTTAACTATAACCTTAAGGTTAGGTTAGGTTAAGGTAAGGTTAAGGTTATGGTTAAGGTTATAGGTTACGTTAGTTTAAGGTTAATGTTAATGTTAGGGTTCAGGTTAGGTTAAGGTCAAGGTTAAGGTTAAGGTTAATTGTAAAGTTAAGGTTAACGTTAACGTTAAGGTTACCAGTTTAGTCAAGTTAAGGTTAAGGTTAAGGTTAGGTTAAGGTTAAGGTTATGGTTATGGGAAGGTTAAGGTTAAGTTTAAGGGGTTAAGGTTAGGTTAAGGTAAAGTAAACATTAAGGTTAAGTTAAGGTTAAGATTAGGTTAAGGTTAAGGCTACGGGTTTAGTTAGGTTAAGGTTAACGATAAGGTTAAGGTTATAGTTAAGATAAGGTTTGGTCAAGGTTAAGGGTAAGGTTAAGGTTAAGGTTAGGGTTAGTTTAAGGTTAAATTTAAGGTTAAGGTTATGGGTAATGTCAAGGTTAAAGTTAAGGTTAGGTTGAGGTTAAGGTTAAGGTTAGGGTAAGGTTAAGGGTTAGGTCAAGGTTAAAAGTTTAGTCACGTTAAGGTTAAGGTTAATGTTATGGTTAAGGTTAACCTTAAGGTTAATGTTAAGATTTTGGTCAAGGTTAGGGTTAGGATATAGTTAACCTTAACCTTAACCTAAATATTAACCCTAACCTTGACCAAACCATTAACTTTAACCTTATCCTTAACCTAACCTTAACCATAAACTTAACCTTAACCTTACCCTTAACCATAACCTTAACCTTAACCTTACACTTAACCTTGACCTTACCCTTAATGTAACCTTAACCTTGACTTTACCCTTAACCTTAACCTAAATTTAACCTTAACCTTCCCATAACCCTAACCTTTACCTAACCTTAACCTTAACCTTAACCTTAACTTGACTAAACCTGTAACTTTAACCTTAACCTGACTAAACCCGTAACCTTAACCTTTAAACTTAACCTAACCTTAACCATAACCTTAACCTTAAATTTACCCTTAACATAACCTAACTATAACCTAACCTTAACCTTAACTGTAACCTTAACCTTAACCTAACCTTAACCTTAACCCTAAACTTAATCTTAATTTTACCCTTAACCTAAACTTAACCTTAACTTTAACCTTAACTTAACCTAACCTTAACCTTAACATAATCGTAACCTTAACCTTACCTTAACCTAACTTGACCTTAACCTTCCCCTAAGCTTAACCTTAACCTTAACCTTAACCTTAACCCTAACCTTAACCTTGAATTTACCCTTAACCTTCACCCTAACTATAACCTAACCCTAACCTTATCTTAACCAAACCCTTAATGTAACTTTAACCTTACCCTTACCCTTGTCTTAACGTTAACCTTGACCTTAACCTTAACCTTGACCAAACCCTTAACCTTAACCTTAACTTGACTAAACCCATAACCTTAACCTTAATATTAACCTTAGCTATAACCTAACCCTAACCTTGACCAAACCCTTAACCTTAACCTTAACGTTAACCTTCTCCTAACCTTAACCCTAACATTAACCCTTAAACCTTAACCTGACTAAACCCTTAACCTTAACCTTAACCTTAACTTTACCTTTAACCTTCACTATAACCTAACATTACCTTTACCTTAACCTTAACCTTACCCTTAACCTTAACCAAACCATTAACCTTAACCTTAACCTTACCGTTAACCTTGATCTTAACCTAACCTTAACCTTAACTTTACCTTAACCTTGAATTTACCCTTAACCTAACCTTAACCTTAACCTTCACCCTTAACCTTAACCTTAATCTAAATAAACATGTAACCTTAACCTTACCCCCTTAACATTAACATTAACCTAACCTTAACCTTAACTAAAACCTAACCCTAACCTTACCCTTAACCTTAACCTTAACCTGAGGTTAAGATTATGGTTAAGATTAAGGTTAAGGATAAGGTTAAGGTTAAGGTTATGGGTTTAGTCAGGTTAAGGCTAAGGTCAAGGTTAAGGTTAGGTTAAGGGTAAAGTTAAGGTTAAGGTGAAGGTTAATGGTAAGGTTAAGGTTAAGGTTATGGGTTTAGTCAGGTTAAGGTTATTGAGTTGCATGCAGCATGAGGGTTTATGGTGCAAGGATTTGGGGAGCATCATGCATGAGGTGCCATCCCCTAATGATGTTTTTTTTCTAGCACTCTTGGGTTATGTTGGATTCAAGGGGTTATTTGGTGAGAGGCCTCTCTTGAGAAACATCCAATGGGTTACATCTCAACCCTCCATGAGGTGTGAGAAGGAATATTTGCTTGGGAATATTGGTGGTCTTCATTGGGAAGATGCCAAGGGAGAGGATAATCAAGGGCAACCAAACTTGGATAAGGGAATATGGATGGAGAGCAAGAGGCTTGTGAGCCACTTGCAGATCTATGACATAGGGCAGAAAGAAGAAAATTTGTGATGGCTACTCAGGAGAGAGTTTGGCGATCATGAGACATATCCTATTTCCAAGGGTATGAGGGAGGAAGGAACTTGGCATGGTACTTTCATCATGGGGCAGCAAGGAGTGTGGATAGATTATGATGGCATGATAATTATGTTTTCACTACATAATGTGTATGATAGAGGTATGATGAGGCAGCAAAGATCTTTGTTGCTTCAGAGGATTGGAAGAGAGCAAGGGAAAAATTGCTCTCCCACTTGGCATAGTGTTGCAAGGGTGAGGTATGGCACTATCATGGTACAAGAGGTGTTTTTATCATGGAGGAGAACCCTCATATTTGGTAGAATTATGGAGAATACCTTTGAAAAACTACATGTCAAAGTATGGAGCTATATTTTGGTCGGGGCTTGCTTGCATGAGTCAACAACGCTATTACTTCATGGCATGGATTTTCTCATGGAGTGTCCATTTGACATATCCAATTTTGGGGCACTTGAGGGACAATATGAAGGTAAGAATTATTTTTTTTGCATGTGTTGATTACCTAACACAATATTTGCATATTTTCTCCATTTCCATGTAGTGCTTAGCTCCACAAGAGGGCAGCTTATTCATTAAGCTCCATGAGCATTATTGGGCCAGACTATGTGATGGAGGTAGCCATCTCTCATATGGCCATGGGCAAGTGTTTATTTCCATTCATGTTCAGCTTATATATTCAGCCACCTACTATACATTATCAGATGTAAGAGCATGCATTATTTCCCATGTACTAGAAGACAACTTTCCCTATCACTTCTTCAAGCAGTAGTTTGGAAAACTGTACTGTGACCACTTTGGAGACTATTGATACAGTGTTGAACACCATGAGACCTTCAGTAATTTCCCCATATTATTTCTTATTATGTTCTCTTTTTCTGATGTTTCTATTATCTTTAAGGGGAGCATGATTAGGGGAGTGACACATAAGGTGGATGTGTCCTTGTTGGGAGAGAACTCCCATATTTTCTGCAATGCATGTTCTAAGGGGAACATGGAAGAAGACATGGCCTCTACAGCAACACATATTTTATGTAATGAGGAGGGCCATGAGATGTATGGGTTGTCATGTGTTAATGATTTCCAATCCATTATGTGTGTGATGGATTGGGCCAGCTTGATGCACAACGTTGGGAGAGAGACCTTTGGAGGTCTAACTTCTTTCTTGCCATGGGAGGGCACTCATGTTGCAGCCCAAGATCAGTATACCCTCATCACTTATCTTTAGTGGGGAGGAGGATAGCATGGGATAGGCCTTCTTTTCTATCATGTCCAGTCATTCAACCCACCTACACTTCAGAAGCCAAAGGTGGAGGGAATTCTTCATGAGTTACCATGCTGGAGGGTGACTCATTTTATATGGATGATAGCTTGGGGGTGGAGGTTTCACTTTGGGGAATAATATTTCCCATGAATCTTGCACTCCATGCCTTGATAAGACCTCTAGACCACACATGGTTATCTCTTTGAGTACTTTCCTTCTCCCGATCTTAGTCATTTGGGGTGTTTCACCAAATGCTAGTGTATATGCTTGGGAGAGGCTTTATGGAGTTTCATGGATAAGATGGCATCATATTCATTGGAGGATTCCATCATATGCTGATGCTAATAGAGGAGGTAAGGAGATTCACTTAGTTCTATCCTTGCAATTGATTGAGGAAAAGCAACATTTGGGAGGGGAGGACTTTAATGTTCCAATATTTTCATGAATAAGTTGGAACATTAATTTTTTCTCATATTGTATAGTAGGTGAATAAAAAGGAAGAGAATGCCTCTTAACATGAATAAAACCCTTCCTAATGTAAAAAGGGAACCTTTGAGAAGCTTATTTTACACCTCCTAGTGTGAAAAGGACCAATTGTATGAGGACAAGGTCAAGTTGACCAAGTCAACCAGCGCAGCCTAAGGCAGATTAGCTTGCCTAAGAAGACAACGTAGTTTTAGAGGGAAGAGATTCAAATGAAGATGGAAACCATAATAGGTGGGACCCAAGGTGAGGAGACTCACCAAAAATAAAAGGAGGGCATAGCATCAAAGAGGATTCATTCATGTATTTACATATTTTGGTCTAGAGACCATTTTCATACTTCAGCTGTTTAGCCGGAGTTGCTGCACCGCTTAGTGCAAAGAATTCATGTGTGGGAATTCCATCCTCTCTTTGGATCAGCGTTCTTAAGGGATCAAGAGAGAATGATTTGAGATTCATTTCTGTATTTTTCTTGAGGCTATTCATCTACATTCAGCTACAGCACATTCATCTTCAGAAACTGCATCCTCCATGCAAAGGCAACAACAGCAATGTTGCATCCTTTGACTTTGTGTTATTTCTTGAAGAGGAGGTGCTTATTTCCCTCCGGGAGTTTTGTTAGAGAGGCCTTTGGCCCTATTTATATATTATTCAGCCATTATATTATTTATTCAATTAATATTCATACAGATTTTCAGCAACTGCGTTATTTTCTGCAGTATTGCTTATTTCATGCATTTTGCCGAAAATGTTGCTGGGAGTCTTGTTTCTACTGTATAAGTGTTTAAAATTCCATTTATTTTCTATGTGATTGATATAAATTGTATATAAGACCTCTTACTTAATTTTTTGTAGAAATTTTTTTAGAAAATATGCTCTCTTTGCTTCAGAAAATTCTGCATACTCCAAGTTTTGGGAAATTAGGGTTTTAAAGCCTAGTTTGGGAAGGAGGAGTTGTTTAACTAAGCTAGAATCATTTTTTTAAGCTGAAATTTGGAGCATAGGCCCCTATTGACCTAATATATCATATCCAACCGCTTCCCACCCTTATTTTCACGCAAATATCTGAATATACACATTTTAGGGCCAAAATCATCACTTTTCCCCACCTTTTTGACCCTAAAACGTTGTATAAGGTTGCTGTTGTTGCATCAACTCAATGATTTGTTATTGAAAATATGTTATGACATTATTTGATGCTAAATAACCATTTATTTGTCAAATATTTCTTAAATTCCAGTTTTGGAACATTACATTGACCTTACCCTTAACCTTACCATAGCCTTAACCTTAACCCTTAACCTTCAGTTTACCCTTAACGTTCCCCTAAAATTAACCCTAAACTTAAACTTAAACTTAACATTAACCTTCCCCTAACCTTAACCGTAACCTTAAACTTAACCTTAACTTTAACCTTAAACCTTAACCTTAAGGTTAAGGTTTGGTCAAGGTTAGGGTTAGGTTATAGTTAAGATTAAGGTTAGGGGAAGGTTAAGGTTAAGGTTAAGGTTAGGGTTAAGGTTATGGTTAGGCTAAGGTTAAGGTTAAGGTTAACTTAAGGTTAGGTTTATGTTAAGGTTAAGGTTAGGGTTAGGTTATAGTTAAGGTCAAGCTTAAGGGTATGGTTAAGGTAAGGTTAAGATATGGTTAAGGGCAAGGTTAAGGTTATGGTTAAGGTAAGGTTAAGGGTAAAGTTAAGGTTAGGTTATAGTTAAGGTTAAGGTTAAGGGTAAGGTTAAGGGTTTGGTCAAGGTTAGGGTTAGGTTATAGTTAAGGTTAAGGTTAAGGTTAAGGGTTTGGTCAAGGTTAGGGTTAGGTTATAGTTAAGGTTAGGTTAAGGTTAGGTTAACGGTAAAGTTAAGGCTAGGGTGAAGTTTAAGGGTAAGGTTAAGGTTAATTTTAATGTTAAGGGTAAGGTTAACATTAAGGTTAAGGTTGATTTAAGGTTAAGGTTAAGTTTTGGTCAAGGATATGGTTAGGTTATAGTTAAGGTTAAGGTTAGGTTAAGGTTAAGGTTAAGGCTAAGGTTTGGTCAAGGTTAGGGTTAGGTTATAGTTAAGGTTAAGTTTAGGTTAAGGTTAAGGTTAGGTAAAGGTTAAGGTTAAGGTTAATGTTAAGGGTTTGGTCAAGGTTAGGGTTAGGTTAAGGGTAAATTTAATGTTAAGGTTATGCTAAGGTTATGGTTATGGTTATGGTTAGGTTAAGGTTAAGGGTTTGGTCAAGGTTAGTGTTAGGTTACGTTAAGGTGAAGGTTAGGTTAAGGTTAAGGTTAAGTTTAAGGGTAAATATAAGGTTATGGTTAAGGATAAGGTTATGGTTAAGGTTAAGGTTAGGGTTAGGTTATAGTTAAGGTTAAGGTTAGGTTAAGTTAAGGTTAAGGCTAAGGTTAAGGTTAGGTTAAGGGTAAATTTAAGGTTATGGTTTGGGTTAAGCTTAGGGTAAGGTTAGGGTTAGGTTAAGGTTAGCTAAAGGTTAAGGTTAAGGTTAAGGTTAGGTTAAGGTTAAGGTTAGGTAGGGGTAAGGTTAAGGCTAATGTTAAGATTATGGTTAAGGTTAGGTTAAGGGTAAAGTTAAGGTTAAGGTTAAGGGGGTAGGGTTAAGGTTAAGGTTAAGGGTAAGGTCAAGGTTAAGGTTAAGGGTAAGGTCAAGGTTAAGGTTAATTTTATGGTTATGGTAAGGTTAAGGTTAAGGTTAAGGTTATTGTTAAGGTTAAGGTTAAGGATTTGGTTAAGGTTAGGGTTAGGTTATAGTTAAGGTCAAGGTTAATTTTAGGTTCAGGTTAGGTTAAGGTAAAGTCAAAGTCAAAGTTAGGGTTAGGTTAAGGTTAAGATAAGGTTAAGGTCAATGTTAAGGGTATGGTTAAGGTTAAGGTTAATGAAAAGTTAAATTTAAGGTTATTTCAAGGTTAGGTTAAGGTTGAGGTTAAGGTTAAGGTCAAGGTTAGGGTTAGGTTAAGTTAAGGTGAAGGTTAAGGTTAAGGTAAAGGTTAAGGGTAAGGTTATGGTTAGGTTAAGGTTAAGGTTAAGGTTAGGTTAAGGTTAAGATAATGTTAAGGTTAAGCTTAAGGTTAGGTTAAGGTATAGGTTAAGGTTAGGGTTAGGTTAAGGTTAGGTTAAGGTTAAGGTTA
>JAXQQM020087470.1:0-31411 GCA_034641835.2 Pinus albicaulis | reverse complement strand
CATCGGGACTCCCATCGGTGAAAGTTTGTAAACAGTAGGGGATCTTGGATGTGGTGACAATGCGCCATTGTCCCATTCATAACACAATCTAAATTTTTGTCATGTAGGGTTTCCCTCTCCAATTCCTATTGGATTTTGTGGTAAAATGTCCATGAAAAATAATGGAAAGAGCCAACCAAAATTTTCCATATTGATAATCAAGTTAAGAAGACCAATTTAAATGCTCTATTTAAATCTAGTTCATATGCTTTAGTAAGTTATATTGGATTAGAAGCCCATGGTCATCATCATTTGTACACATTGGGATGATTGAAAAAGGATGTAAAGTTGAGTTACCATGCAATGAAATATCAAAATTTCCATTAATTTAGATCACATTAATGGAGTGGAGGTAAAGGATGCAAAGTTGAAAGTTACCGTGCAGTGCAATATCAAATTTTCCATTAATGTAGATTACATTAATGGGGTGGAGGTAAATATGGTGCTAAAATTTGATATAAGAATGGAGGATTCTTGCTTTGGCACTTTTGAATTGCACCATTGGTTTGATCCATAACTTGGGATAATGGTCTTCAAATTTAGTGAGAGTTGAAGTTTTGGAAAAAACACATCCCTATCCATAAAGTTTCCAAATTTTTAGCATCATATTAAATTGGAGTATTAGAGTGTGCTTCTTGGCCCGCTACATTTTATAAACCGTGAATCTAAATATTTTCTAGTTTATATCTTAAAGATTCAGATAGCTTGTAGTTTTTTTTCCAAGCCATACTTAGGTATTCTCCAATCCTAACCTTGTCTCACTGCCCACCTTGAAGACTAAACATCTCCCTAATGGATGAAAGCCTTTAACTATAGCCTCCCGTATGTTTGATCTCCTTAGAAACCTGTTTACCTCACTTTGTATCCAATCTGCCATTAATTGACGAGCTATGTACTTTTTTGTCATCACTTTTTCCCTCATAGGCATTCTTTCATAGTCATTGTCCACAAATTATTTGCTACAATGGATTGTCAAACCAAATGTGTATTCTTTAAACTCCACCCTTCATATTCTTTAGGTTTTGTGTATTTTTTTAACTTCACCAAAGGGATCCCTTACTTTTCCATTTTTGTTGGTCATATAAAGCTAAAAAAATTCTTTCTGATTTTATCCAGCATTCCTTTTGGAATGTAAGTAAATGAATTCCAATAGATTGGAATTCATTTAAGCACTACTTTCACTAATGTCAAATTTACTCTCCTTGATAAGCACCCATAAAACCAATTTGTCTCTCTTGCTTCTATAATTTGATATGGCCAATTCCAATCCATTATTGTGTGATCACAAGGTATAAGAAAGACACCTAAATATTTTAATCCATTATCAAACAAGTAAGTATAAAATGATGATATATAGAGCACTATCTTTCGAAACCTTCTTCTAGACCATTGAATAAGATTGAGCACTTAGATTGGAGGGTGATCCAAGAATAGTTAGGTGTGAGATCTTCAGAGGTCTCATGAAGTCTAAATTTTACCCTCTTGTGTATTTTGAAGAACAAAGGATTTAATTGAACTAATATTATTATAATAAATTTAAAAGTGATAAGATGACATTATCCCACTAAAAGAATGAGCCATTTAGTTGGGAATATATCCTTTGAGCTTGGACATAGTCATAAAGTACTTGGGTTGTGTATAAAATGATTTAAGGAAGTAATTAATTCTCCTTAAAGCTAAGGCCATTGATGAGGCATGGACATAAGAACAATTTTTGTAATTGGTGCTCTTTAAACCTAACTCCATTGATGAGGCATGGACACAAGCAAAATTTTGGATATGGACAACATGAAATGGAAATCAAGAGGTTCCAAAAAAATAACATGTGGGAAATTCTAATGAAGGAAGATGGTGCCCACTATAAATTGATATATGTATCCAAATAACCACTCTAACCATGTAAAAATTAGGGTCACATCGAAGAAAATTATTAAAATCTATGACCCAAGATGAAAAATAAAAGGAGTGTAAGAAAAAGAACCTGTTAGGCATTGATTTCAGGAGACAAATTGAGAGTAGTTGAGATGTAGGTTAAAAATTATATATGCTAAAGTGGCAAGGGAGGTGAATACAAGTAATTCCCATCACAAGGAATGGAAAGAGATGACCAAAATATTATATATTGACATTTAGGTTAAGAATACCAAGGTGAATGTTTTATTTGACTCTAGTTCATACACCAACCTCATAATATAAGACTTAATAAGTGAGCCTAGGTTGGAAGTCCATGGTAATTATCATTTGTAACCATTGGGATTATTGAACAAGGATGCAATGTTTAGAGTTACCATGCAGTGCAATATAAAAATTTCCATTAATTTAGATTACGTTAATGGAGTGGAGTAAAAGGATGCAAAGTTGAGGGTTACCAAGAAATGCAATATCAAAATATCCATTAAATTATATTACATTAATGGAGTAGAGGTAAATATGGTGCCAACATTTGATAAAAGAATGGATGATTCTTGGATTTGACACTTTTGAATTGCACCAATAGTTTGATCCATAACCAGGTCCAATGGTCTTCAAATTTAGTGATACTTGAAGTTTTAGAAAGAAGACATCCATATTTATAAAGTTTCAAATTTTTTAGCATCATAAACACTTGGAGTATTAGAAATATAGACTATACATGTTATGGTTTCTACAATGTCATGGAAATGTACTAAAAATAGTAGGTTTCACTAAAATGCACATATATAATTCTTTTAAGGAGAATGAAATATATTATCTCTAAAATCTTACCATTTGGAGAAGATATTATATCTATGATTTCTTGGTTTTTTTCTTTAAATAAATAACATCAACCTACAATATGTCCATCTTTACCTATCATATGCCTCAGAAAGGTCAAACTTAACTATCAGGGCTAGTAGTTTTTACATTTTAATAGCATAAAATCCCTATTGGGCTATTAAAATAACATAAAAGTGCTCCAAGGATAAGGATTACAAAATGCTCCAAGGATAAGGAGTCATAAAATTAATCTTAGTCCTTAAGGCTATAATCTTTGTTGTTATTTTATACAAGTAGTTGCATTAGGATATTGGCTTGAACTCATCAAAGTACCAATGACGATCCTTCTTTGGAATTAATGCTATAAAGGAAGAATTAATAGAAATAATAACTTCACCCATTGTCTTTGTATTCTCAACCAATCTTATCAAATCATCCCAAATTGTGTTAATAACTCAATGATAAAATATCTTTTCCATCCATCAGGCCCTATATTTTGAATTCTTAGTTCTTGGCAGTGACCTGGGATCTGCGGCTGAAAAGGTGGCACAAATCCTGGAGTTGTAGGAACAAAAATAACAAATTGGGGCCCTAGCCGCATGATTTTTATGTTGTGCCTGTGGCTATAGGCTCCCAACCTCTACATTGCCTTGGAATTCATGCGGCTATGGTCCAAAAGGGTAAAATATTCAGTCTCCCTCAGGGTTCATGAGTCTAGAAGGTTGGGTTACCTCATGGGGATGTTGTTGATGTTGTTTAAGATGCACTTATCGTGTTTCCATTGGTTCTGTTACAGGTCGATTTGGGCATCATCCTCTAAATAGGTTGCTACATGCCCTAAACAAGTCATCACATTGATGGTCTTCCTTCATGAAATTTTCACTGCTTAGATGCCAGGTAAAGTGTCCCATTGAGTCATCAACGCACCCATAGACAATTGTAACTGCTTTGCAGAGCATCTACTCCCATGCAAGGTTGCGTTGCAGAGGATCTAGGCCCACTTTGGAGTGCATTGGTCGACTGGGAGCGAATTTTTCATTGGATTCCAGGAATCTTACCAACTTCTAGTGACTTTTAGAAGTTGTTCCAGCTTTCACCTCATCTGATAGCCTCGAATTTGGAACCCATGAAGTTATTAAACCTCTTATCCTCCTATTACCATGAACAAGGAAACCTCTTCATCCATTTTTAGAAAATCCATTCAATGATTCATTTATGTCAAACTACCTTCATCTACTCATAAATAGAGCACTAAACATAATGCAAAAGAGAGCAATAATTTGTGTTAAGTAGAGTTATGTTGGTGAGATATCAACTCTTGAAGATATTGTGCATGTATTGTGATGCTGTTGGATTTTTGATGCTGTATTTGATGAGGATGGGACTCAAGCTAGATGAGTGACAACAAATCGATCAACTGGTTGTACTCTTCCTTCTACTTCATAATAAAGAAATTTTTTCCATTCCTAATGCACCTGTCAATGATTTTATATGTGTATTAATGAGTTTAATCGATTAAATTTGTTTAATTTTAATAGATCGTATTGCCTTTATGGTGTTTTATGTCTTCTGTTTTCCATGGCAAGTATCAATCAAGTGTGTTAAGTTGGATTGAGAGCGACGAAAGCGACGAAGGGAGGCGAGGTAAAGCGAACAGATTACAAGTAGGTTTCTCTCCCTTCATCTATTCACTTTAAAGAAAAGGTAAAATATCTTTCTTTCTGTTGTTCTGAGTGAACCACCCACTTAGGGAAAGCATACTTATTCGTAGGTTTATATTTCCGTGAAACAGGTTCCACTTCCTTAAGGCAATCTAGGAGGTTTAATCTCATATTAGTAGCCTCTCGTCGCATGTTTACCTTATTTGGATGGTTACTTGGGTAGATGTGGGAAGGAGATGTTACACTTGAGCAGACCTTGGAGTATCATCCGAGAACATTGTGAAACACTTGAATAATTTTTTGGTTGGAGGACCAATTAAAGAATTTTTTGGAGTAGGGTAAGTGATGCCCATTGAAGACACCTTGAAGGATACTTGAGGATATTTGGAAGACTTGTAGAATCTGGTCTTGGAGATCCTTAGATACCATGATGCATTAATGAAGTCATCATGGTGTAACCTTGGAGAATTTTGGTTTGGGTAACGTGAAGAGAAGTGGTGACACCTTCATGAGAAGAAAAAGTTGTCATTGATGAGCTAAGTTCCTTGGAGATCATTTGAGGGCAGTGCTGAAGTTGAAGATAATTTCAGGGCTTATTACAGAAGATATTTTGGGCCTTGAAGAACCATTTATTCTATCTTGAAGAATTGAAGTTGTAGGTTGGAGCCCTAGAGGATAGGAGTCCTTAAGAATACCAGGTTGGAGCCTGTACCAGAGATAGGGTTGGATCCCTAAATGTTGGTGCCTAATAGTGACAAGGTTGGAGCCTTGGAAGATAGGGTTGGAGCCTCGTGAAGTCCAATTCTGTGCTTAACAAACTACAGGTTGGAGCCTCGTGGATTGTAGATTGGTGTATTCATCTAGGGATGTAGCCCTACACTATATTGTACTTGATTTATTGTAAATAAGAGGATTGAAATCCTCGCTATTCCTGATTAATAAAAGTATTTATTATTGTTGTTCATTCTATGTTCTAATTATAAGTGATCTAACTCATAAAAATAACAATTGAAAAGAAATATTGATTCACCACCCAACCCCCCTCCCAGCTCTCAGTATTTCCAACATATTGACTAAATTTAATTTATGTTTAATGAGGTCCTTGATAACCTTTTCCAATTTTCTTGGATTTGAGGGTTCTAATAATCATGCATCTCTTCTTCTTCAACATGAAATTCTACACTTGCCTTAAGAGGTAACATCACTAGATTCCACTAAATCTTCTTGTGTCAATTCTTGCTAAGATGAATGCTTTTCATTTGAGGGAATATCCTCTTACTGCCTGATCTCCACCAAGGTATCCATGATTTCTTTTAAATCGATTTTGTTTCTTCTATATGAGGGTCTAGTGTAGGGGGATCTTCCTTGGAAATCAATTGATGTTCTTCCTTGGCTTCGACCCACCAAGTTGGATTTTGTTATTCATTCTTAGTTTTCCTTGGACTTTTTGGACAAGTAATTGTTAGTTTCTCTATTTCAAAGCATGATCTACAATGAAAAGAAACATGTTCATAATCTAGTTTTTTGGTCCAAGAGTAATTTCCTCCTTACAAAGTTATTTTTGTTGGAAACCATTTGTTGAAGTCCATTTCAATACATATGCGAGCATGTGTAGTGGTGATCAAACATAAAAAAATATCTCAATGCACCAAATTTCAAGAGATAAATAGTTGATTTGGTAACATATTAATGAGAGTGAAAAATTAATTTTAATATATCCAAGATAAAATACATGTCGAGGCAAGCAAAAAGTATAAAGGGAAGATCGCTTTATTTCTAAATCATCTAGGAAAAAGTATGAAGAGAATATTGTTTGGTTGGTGATTAAGATAGGCTTTTATTCAAATAATTGTAGTTGCGTAGCAACAAATCCTTGTCCTTAAGAATTGTCAACAACTATAATTATAACGACGATATAAATTATGTTGATAAAATGCTTTGTTGACCTAATATGTGCTTAATTATAAAACCACACAAGACTATTCTAATTGACTAAATTTTTTTTGGACATAACATGTGCTTTAAACAAAATTACCAATTTAACAAAACTTTACTGGGTTATGTTCAAAAAAATCATGATTTGCATGCCGATTTTATAAAGTGTTTATGTAGTATCAACATTTTTTTTAGAGTATATTTTTGACATTTTAAATTTTCTTATTTACCATGGATATATTTTTTTAAATGTTAGTGATTTTCACGTCAATTTTGAAAAGTGTTGATGAAACATCAACCTAGTTTTTGGGGGCTTATATTTGACACTTTAAATTTTCTTATGTATTAAATATGGATAAATATTTTAAAATATTGGGAATTTTCATGTTGATTTTGAAAAGCATTGATGCAACATTAATTTTTTTTGGGGAGACATATTTTTGACACTTTAATTTTTCCTAAGTCTTAAGTATGTACATTCTTTAAAATGTTAATTATTTATAAAGTTTATATTTATTTAAGTATGGACATTTTATAAATTTGTATTTTTTGTTTTTATTTCCAATGTATTTTTTAATGAAATTTTCAATTATTTTAAAAGTTTAAAAAATAATAATAAAAATATTATTTTGAATATTTTTTTAAACTTCACATTGTCACTAAAAAATGATAATTTTAAATAATTGACAAGAAATACACATTTTTCATTTAGATATAAGTAAAAATATATACATTTCGGACTTTTTAGCTAAAAATAACATGTCAAATAAAAGATTTTTAAAGAAAATTTTGAACATAAAAATTTGAAAAAATTGTAAATTTTTATAAATTTTATTTGCAAAGATAATAATATTTGATTTTTAGTTTTTTCTAAAAATTCTATTCATATAAAAATTTAACATAAAAAATAATTGTTTTAAAAAAATAAAAAAACAACTTTAAAAAAGTTAAAAAAAATAAAAATAAAAGTAAATTGTTTTAAAAATTATATATATATATAATTGAAAGATATATTAAAAATATTAAAACTTTATGAAACAAGTGCAGTTATGTAATAGCTAGTATAGTTAATTGGTGCTACATAGTAGCTAGTACTTGTCAGTAGTTTAAATATAGCTAATTGGAGTCTAATTGGTGTCTGGACTATTGACATGATGCAAGATGATCAATTAATTCATAACAAAAATAGAAATGGAAGTGAAAATGTTGTGCTATAATGGTGCTTTTTGGTGAGAAACCTATCTCGTTGGCTAAAATGATGATCAATTACTTCATAACAAAAAAAGAAATGAAAGTGAAAATGTTGCATGCTAAAATGGTGTTTTTTGGTGAGCAACCTATCTCATTGGCTAAAATGAAGCTTTATAACTTTATTATTTTTTTTGTCAGTGTTTGTTCAGACATTCAAATTGATACGGAGAAACTTAGTTTCAATTGAATGAGATGTCAATTCCAAGAAACTTGTTTTGCACAGTCATCTGTCTCCTACAACGTTCATGAACATTGTACATGATCGATATAGAGATGAATGCAATTGTGTTTGTGGCAATGAATGGAGGGGAATATGGCATAAAACTTTTATTGTTATCTCTTAAATAGTGCTTTCTTTTGCAGAGAAAAATTAAGTTGGGATGATCTATTATTTGTGATTTAGTATTAAAATAATTTAAAAATTAACTTGTAAAGACATGTTAATTAATATTTTTGAATATTACACAATAACGATTATTTAACTATTAATTTAACAACTAAATTATAACTATCACAATTATATAAATTAAATCATTAGTAACTATAAATAGACATCAAAATACTTTGTTTCTAACCAAAATACCTAGTTTCTAATACATTTCATATCGTGCAAATTTAAAAAATCATTACATTTTTTTAAAGATTAAAATAAATAAAATATATCGTCACCCTTTTCAAATATTTTCCAAATATTATAAGTTATTCTATGATTTGTGATTTAGTATTAAATTGGTTGAATTTGACACATTAACTTTTTGCATGGTAGCTAAGATCAATCTTTTGTGTTTGGTTCGAGGAAAGCAGGTAAATTTTTTTTAACAAACCAATTGAAACACATGAGAAGTTGAAGACTAAACTCCCAATAAATGTGGAGCAATATCTTGTTGTATATCTACAAAAGTGGAATATGTAACTTCAGACTAACCTCCCAATAAATGTGGAGTAATCTCTTGCTATACAACTACTTAGTGGAATATGGAACTTCAAAATTGGATCTTGGTAATACCCCCACTACTGTGCACTGGTAGAATTAGATTGGATCCCTGGTAGAATTAGATTGGATCCCATACCCCAATCTTTACACGGTAGTATTTGAATCCCCTAAAATGGAATGAAGGGTTCTAGTGCCTTGCATTGAATTTGGCGCCATTGAACTACAAAAATATATACATGCAGGAATTAATCACACCTAGACATTTATCACACATGAAAGATCAATTTCTTGAATTATTGAATTCTATCTCTTGTAATAAGATCAATTTCTTGAATTCTTGATTTACATTGGAGGCATGAGTGACTCTTTCATAATTGTTTGACATAATATTTTGGACTAAACCAGTGATAACAAAAGAAGATCTCCGTTTCCATAAAAAATATAACAAGGATATTTAATGTAAATTCCATCCTCACATGGAAGAATTCCCCCCACCTGCTGTATTGTCATATCAAGTAGTAAAGTTAGTAAAGTTGAAGCGAGAGTCAATCACCTTCTTAGTGCATAGTACCAACAAGACAAAAAAGAAAGATGACGTGAGTTGCAGGATTCACAAATGAAAATGTCAGGGCTAACAATGAAACAAATATACCAAGAAGACTAAAAATAAAGATTCTGTGAGTTGTTGGATTCAATGCGAGGCACAAGTTGTGAGTTGTAGGATTCACAAATGAAAATTATAAGTATAACAATGAAATGAATATAATGTAAGGCAAATGGAATAGGAGGAAATAATGCAAAGAAAAAGAGAGCATGTCAACAATAACTTTGGTTCTTATATCAAAAAAGAAACTCAAAATGATAATTACTGATAGAAATATGGATTGAAAATGGAGTTGGGTTTGGTTTTATTAGTAATAAAAGTTATTAAAGATGAGAGAATAATATCTCAACTAATTAGGTTATAGATATATAAATTTATAAAAAATAATAAATTTGAATGGACAATATTAATTGGAATTGAAAATAAACAAAAAAAACCATAGAAATAAGACAAAACAAAATATAAGTCAAATTAAAAAGTAATATATATATATATATATATATATATATATATATATATATATATATATATATATATATATATAAAAAACTTGTTAGGACTACATTTTAATCTATGTCCAAACCAATATATCAAGTCATGGGAGGGAGTTGAATGAGTGACTTCACATCAAAAGGAGTATCTTAAGAGGCACCCAGATCAACAATCTATCAAGACCATTGAATAAATATATATATATATATATATATATATATATATATATATATATATATGTATATATATATATATATATATATATATATATATATATATATATATATATATATAATTTTTTTTTTACTATTTAAAATTTGTATCTTAAATTGAAAATATGAAGAAAAAACTATAATTTATAAAAATGGAAATAATAGGAAAAATAAAAATAAATAAAAAACAAAAAGTTAAATAAAAGAGAAATAAAATAAAAAATAAAAAATTAGTACCTAATAGAAATGGAAGTTACTAAACAACCCATAATAAGACCTCAACCAATGACATTACATATCAATAATTTTAAATAATAATAAAACATAACAATAATTGAATTCACAATGCTAAACTATGGATAAGTGACAATGTTTTTTTTGTCAAAGACAAATTGATATTTATTCAAAATAAAAACTGAAAGAAGGTATGAAAAAAAACAAATTGAAAAATAAACAACATACAAAAAAAACCTACAAAAAATAAAAATAAAAGCATAATTAAGAAAATTAAAAAAGAATATATATATATATATATATATATATGGGTCAACGCATGAAGATGGGTTATACTTTTTGCCAAATGTGGCCTTGAATTTTTAAATGTTACCCTTTTATAGAATTGAAGCCCTAAAACTTTATATAAGCTTTGTTAATTTTGATTCAAAGTAAAAAGATAATTTGTGGAGAATTATGTTGTTATCTTAATGATATTTATTTCAAAATTTTACCCTTTTATCCAATTGAAGCCCTAAAAATTCATATAAGATTTTTGAATTTTGATTCAAAGTAAAAAGAAAATTTGTGCAAAATTATGTTGGTGTCCTAATGATATTTTTTGCAAAAATAATTAGTGTCATATAATCTATCAATTTTCCATTAAATGAAATCTTTGTCCTTGTAAATTTTGGCACATCTTAGGAGGTATGTGCATTCATGTAGCATAACTTAGCATCTTTGATTTTTTTGTTTTGTTTTTTGTATTTTATGTTATTGATTTTTTATTCAGGCCTTTTCAAAGTGTCCAAAAAAAATTCAAACATTATGTTTAAAAGAAATTAGCTGAAAAATATCATATGAATTCTAAAATGTCAAACTCCTATGTCATTGGATAGAAAATTCCTTAAGGACAAATTTTTCTTGAAATCAACTAGGATACAAAATGTTATTGCACATAAATGTGCAAAAAATGAATTAAAACTCACTTTTTTAGACCCTTAGCAGTTCCATTGAGCCCTTAATGTGGTTAAATAGAGGCATATAGGCTTCATCTAGCTATAACTAGATTGAGCTATCATAATTATCTCAAAAAAAAGAAAAATATGAAGCCTCTCAATACTTGTCTTTAAGCAAGTTATAAAATTTATTTATTTCACAAAAATTTTAATGTTTTTAAAATTTCAAAATTATTAAAAATGATAATTTGTATATTTTTTTGATTTTAAATATAACATAGTTTTATACTTAATTATTTTGTATTTTTTTGAAATTTTCAATAAAAATAAATCAAATTATAATTTGAAAAACAACAACAACAAATTAAACTAAAATATTTCCCACTCACATTTATCACTTGGTCACCATCCACACAAACTTGAAATATATTCACAATATAATACAAAACTAAACACTAATTATAAGATTATATCAAAATATGTAAGTTATCTTTGTACTATAATGAATAATTTTTCCAGGTAAATGTGCATAAAAAATAATAATAATATGCATATCACATTAAAACAAATATAAATAACGAGCATATATAATATTAACTTTGGATTCACTAAACATTTAGAGATATCAAACCCTTCAAAATGCAAACTTCCTTTTGAATATCAAACTTAGAAAATGGTTTACACCTCCAAAAATTTTATTCCTCTCAGTTAAAATAGAACTATGTTACTTAATATTATAAACCTAACACATCTACTCAAAATATAAATACACCTAGTTACTATAAAGTAATTATAAAAGAAAAAATTAATGTTATATTATATTTACCAATTTGTATATTATAAAAAAATTACAGTAAGTACATTTATTAAAAACATCTATAAAAACTTTAAATCATTTTTCTAAATCATCAATAAAAATACAAATCAATCTCATTTTCAACTCAAAATTTCTATATAGGTATATATTTCCATTCAACTTTAATAAACTAATACATAATACTGTATATATTTTCAATATTATTTATTTATTTATTTTTACCATAATAAATGTGTAACAATAATATTTGTTATTTAATATATAATTCATATTATTTAGGTTATATATATATTTTTGAAAAAAAAAAGTGATAAAGAATTGTATTAAGCAAAAGTTTGTGGCAAAAGCTTTAAAGTATAATAAGTAGTATTATAAAAATTATTGCTCGTGTTTGAAACAAAATTGTTAATTCTTTAATTGCCAAGAATTTAAAATACTTAAGAATACAAAAACTCCATCTTTATATTTATTTATTTATTTAATTTTAATTTTAATTTTAATTAATTAATTAATTAATTTATTTTTTTCCGAAGAAAAATATTAATTTTATTTAACTTGAAAATCAAGGAACAAAATCACATTTTGCATATTCTAAAGCATTTCTCATATTAGCCTTTCAATTGGTGCAGTAAAGAAAATTAAACAAAAAATTAGAAATCACTTATTATTATTTTTTTTTCCTTTCTTTTTCTCCACCTTCTAGCTTACTCCTTGAACTGGGAGAGATGCTACTATTGCTAATTGATTGTTGTTTGTATGTGGATGATCTCTTTGTCTAGTCTGAATTCTCAGATACATGAGATCTATTATTGCCACCTGAGGGCTTTTCCATCAGTGTCACCACTTTCTCTTCCATTAGGGGAATTTTGAGGTCTAACATGGGACTCCTAAGGAAATTATAAAATAATAGTGGAAATAATAAAACAAGATTTGATTACATCATCAAATTTTATTGGGAAAAAAAGAAAACTATTTTTTCAACTCGTATTTTCAACTTATCTCTCAAATATCGACCGGGAGCACTCATTGGATGCAAAATTTAATTCTTCATGCAAGGATTACCCATGTTTCATACTTTCAATGGATCCTGCTACATGAAAAATGAGAAATACATGAAAAAAATGACTGCAATTATGTTTTTTCATGTATTTCTCATTTTTCATGTAGTAGGGTCAAATAAAAGTATGCAACATGAGTACTCATTGGATGATGAATTAAATTTTGCATCCAATGAGTACTCCTGCTCTAAATTTGAGTAAAAGATTTGGGAGATAAGTTGGAAATGCGAGTTTAAAAAGTAGTTTTATTATTTTATTACTTTTTAATATTTTTACTCTTTTACTTAAAAAATGATGAATCATCCCCATGGTTGACATCATCATCTTGAATTCTATTGGTTCTTATAAATTTTATTTTGGTTGTACATTTTTCTTAGGAGGCCCATTTTAGACCTCAGAATTCCCCTAATGTGTTTTGGTACCATGATTTCTTACATGAGTAAACACTCACAAATTGTTGACAACATAGTTGGATTATGGGTTAAGCTCAACTTTTTGTCACCATTAGCTATGCCATTGAAAGGGATTTTTTATTCTTTAACACTATTGACCAAATTTCATTTATCTTTGATGAGGTCCTTTCTAACCTTTTCCAATTTGCTTGGATTTGAGGGTTCTAATAATCATATATCTCTTCTTCTTCAACATGAAATGCCACACTTGCCCTAAGAGGTAATATTATGAGATTCCACTAAATATTGTTGTGTTGATTATTGTTGAGATGGACTATTTTCATTTGAGGGAATACCCTTTAATTGCCTGATCTCCACCAGGGTATCCCTGATTTCTTCTGAATCCAATTTGTTTCTTCTATATGAGGGTCTAGTGTAGAAGGATCTTCTTTGGAAATCAATTGATGTTCTTCCTTGGCTTTGACCTACCAAGTTGGATTTTATTATTTATTCTTAGTTTTCTTTAGCATTTTTGGACAATTAGTTGTTAGTTCCTCTATTTCAAAACATAATCTACAATGAAAAGAAACATGCTCATAATCTAATTTTTGGGTTGAGGAATAATTTTCTCCTTACAAAAGTATTTTTTTGTTGAAAACCCTTTGTTAAATTCCATGTCAACACATATGATAGCATGTGTAGTGATAATCAAACATAAAAAAACATATTAATGCACCAAAATTCAAAAGCTAAATAGTTGATTTGGTAACATATTAAAGAGCATTAAATTAATTTTAAGAAATCCAAGATATAATACATTTAGAGGCAAGGAAAAAGTGTAAAGGGTAGAATGTTTAATTTCTAAATCATCTAGGAAAAAGTATGAAGAGAATATTGTTTGATTGGCGATTAAGATATGCTTTTATTCAAATAATTGTAGTTGCATAGCAGCAAAAACTTGCTCTTAAGAATTGCGCGGGACTATAATTATAACAATGATCTAAATTATGTTGATTAAATGCTTTGTTAACCTAATATGTGTTTAATTATAACAACATACAAGACAATTTTGGTTGACGAAACATTTTTTTGGACATAATATGTACTTTAAACAAAATTACTAGCTTAACGAAACTTTATTGAGTTTTGATGCAAGGGCATTAGGCCAAAAAAAATTTCATGCATTTTGTTAAGACTTGGGAGTTTTAGTTCCAAGAGAATTAGATTCTTTTGTGATAAAATCAGTAGGTTTTTATTTAATTTTAGTCAGTTGTGGAGAGAATGTAACTGCCCTTGAATGATTAGAGGACAGAAGGAGTCAGTTCAGTTTCTGTTGTTAGGCTAAACTTAGGAATTCGGGAATCTAAAGAGTCTTGGTGAATCACTATCGGAGCTGAGTCAATTCATTCCCTCCTTGTGTAATTGTAAGCCTAAAAGGCATTAGTAGATAGAACTATTCAAAAGAGGGGGATAAACATGTAGAGGAGGCAGAGCAATGAGAGTAGGACGGCCATCAAAATCGAATATCTGGCCAGAGCCAGGAAGACTTTTGTAATCGAGTTCATATGAATGGATGAAGCAATTGTTTATGAATTCTGTGTGTTAATCTGATTGCAATTGGGGGTATCATTCCCTGTGTGAAATGGTTTCTCTTATTGTCCGAATGCAATTGAATTCAGGGTTTCTATGTATTGATTAGAATCCATAGTTTCCGCGTGAATAGTTTTTTGGTAAGGGTTAATAGGAGTTTAGGATATGTATCTAAGAATTATTTGATTGAACAATGAGACCGAGTTGTAAAATTGGGAGCAAGTCATATGTTCCAGGCGTATGCACAGGGGTTGAGAAATTGAGGTGAGTCTCAATCATTGCGGGAGAGAGTTTTATATAAGGTTGATGCATCGATTCTGGATGAATCGATGCTTTTAAAAACCAGATTACCCAACTCAAAGGTGGGTAGTTTTCGCCGTATAATAGAGGAACTGTTCGATTAGAAATTAAGTATGCCAAGAGGCTCAGGACGGAGTTCAGTCCAGAAATAGGCAGCGTGCCTATGTGATAGGAAGCCCTTGACATTGTAAAAAAACCCAAACTTGTGCAAAAGGATGTGTGGAAAGGAAGTGCACAATCTCTAATTAAAGAGTGGATTGAGTTAATTGAAAGTGCTGGCCTGGACGAGCCGTGAAACTTGACTGGGATCTCGTTAACACAACCGAGAAAGTGATTAACAGATGAGGAGTATCAATAATAGCGATCGAACCAACGCGTTGTAGTTTATGGTCGAATGCGGAACCGAGAGAGCAACGAAACCATGAAACGTGAATAGTGACAGTAGTTTTGAGGGCTGAAACCGGAAGTATCACGCAAAGGTAAAGGTGGTAATTTATTTTCATAAAAATAACGCGATATCACTTGCCGGATGACATGTGTCCAAAGGTGGTTTATAAAAACCATGTTCATCGCGTGATTTTGATCTGTTAACATCCGGGTGGAAAAAAAAAAACGCGATATGCGTCTATCACCATTGGATCATCAGAGTGGGCACGATGCTGGCTCAACCATCGATTGAAGAGGTACGTTATATTTGCTATGGGAACCTTTGAGTGTTGGGTCGTGTATTAAGCCAAGTCGAGATTTAGCTTAAGTCTGAATGTGTAAAACTGGTTGAATAAGTTCTGCGGAAGTTGAAGGGAGGTGACCATCCTTAATAGGGTCGATATGCACATGCGTGGGCTCGAAGTAACTAGGCGTTGTTTGGTGTTTGGCACCGAGAGGTTAATGGGTCCATTGTGTTATGGTGAAACGTGGAGATTTGGTTAACAAGGAATTGAAATGTTGGTTCTAATATTATATGTGAAGCGTTAGAGAGTTCTTGCCTAAGGGTTAATTGAGCTTAATACTACATGCCAAGGTTGGTGTTGTTTTAAAAGAGGTCGAACACATTATCATATGTGTTGGAAACGTTAATGAATTGTGACATTTGTTGATTGAGCGCAATAGTGGAATGTCAAGATAAAGAGACTTATGAGTTGGGGTTTTCCCAGGGCCCAATATATATACACATAGGAATTTCCATACATCAGAGGCTAAAAGCCTGGTGGACCTTGAATGAAGGTGAGTTCAGTCTAAATTATATATGCAGGTCTGTCATACAGGTATGGGTTTGATAACCATAAGAGTGCGGTAATTTGATATCTCAATCTCAGATTTGAGACATCAAAAGTACACAGGTAATTTAGAATTGCCAGTCAGAAACAAAATACTGTATTGCACAGATTGAGACAAATTGAGGCATGAAGGTTAAAATGAATTTTATAGACGGCTCTAGAAGGAGAAAATGAGAGTAAACGGGGGCTGTGGGTTTTACCCGTTATCAATTGGTATCAGAGATAGAATTTCTCTTTTGAAGAATAATTTTGGAAGGCATGCTTGTTAGAGACAGTGAGGGAAGATGCCAAAGCAAATGGCGTGAGGAAGAAACTCATAGATGAAGAACATTGGAAAGAGATAGCTGAGATCAGTAAGCAGCTTATTGAACTGGAGAGGATGATAGAGGAAAGCCAGAGAGTTGGTTGGCTAGTGAAGAAGGAAGTAAAGTGACAGGGGCTACAGAAGAAGAGAGAGCAAATGATAAATGCTCAGAAGAAGAAGGAAATACTCAGAGTGATTGAGTATCTAGAGAAGGACTTGAAGACTGAAACTTCAAGTGAGACCAAGGGGTCAAATGACTTTACTTCTGGTGATTCTTGTATGTCTGTAGAGAAGCTGAGAAAGATTGAACTGAGGAGGAATGTATAGTTGAAATGTGTAGAACTCAGAGCAGCCGAGTTGAGGAGAGAGGGTTTTGTTTGTGAATAAGAACATAGTATAATTGAAGAAGAGAGATCTACAAGAGATCTTATGAATCATAGTGGAGGTTTGAGGCAACAAGAAGATTGTCTTGTTGAAGAGGAAATTACTGATGATTTCCTGAGTTGTTGGACAAGTCCAGGTCAGCTGGATGGTGTAGAACCTTGTACTTTTGTGACTGATAATTTTGGGGTGATTACAGGTTCTACAGAGGAAGAGGAACTCAAAGTTTTTGAGTCAAGAGTGGAATTTGAAGATTCCCCATACAAACCTGCTCAAAGGGAAGTGTTTGAGAAGGCAACCAAGACTGAAAAGTCTTGTGGTTTTAAAACTAATAAGTTGTGTATGTTTGCAGGTACATCACAGGGAGATGAACAAACTCTAAAGTTTGTTGAGGAGAAGGATGAGCAATCTTGTGAAGTTGTCACAAGTATGGAGAAGAATTCCTCAAGAGATGAATACTCTGGAGAAGAATGCAATGTTGGAGAATGTCCCTTGACTGAAGGATTCAGTAATGCATTTGTGATTGAAGTTGTTGCAGCACAGGGAGAAGTCCTTGTGGATGAAGAAGGAGAAGATCAGTTTGAAGGCCTGATATGTGAAATACCAGTGGAGGCTGTTAGAGCTCCTGGTCCACAAACTAAAGGTTTGTGCATGAATGCAGGGACTGTAAGTGATGACGAATTTCTTGAAGAATGCAAAAGGGAGATAGCATTGTTGGAGAATTCAGAGTACGAAGGAGAGATTACAAAAGGTAGTGTTCGTATCAGTGAACAGGAAAACATCATGAAAACAGATGATGTGAAAGAAAGGCTTGTTGGCAGTCTTGAGGATTCTTCAGAGAATTCTTTGAGAGAAATAAATCAGCATACTGATCTGCTGGTAGCAGAGGAAATTTCAAGACAGCATGCTGAAATGCTGGTAGTAGAAGAATAGGCACCAAGGCCTTATTATTGTTGTTTTTACACTTGTTTTGTGTATGCAGATTCTATTGATGCAGAAGAAAAGTTGGCATCATTGGGTAGCCAAGTAAAAGAGAAGGAAAAGGAGGGTTTTGTGGAAAATTTTGATCCATGGAATGGAGAGTTTGAGTTGCTGGAGAATATGCTGAATCAGTAGGATTCAAAGCAAGAAGGAGAACCTCAATTTCTAAATTGGGGATTGCAGGATGTGAAGATGCAAGACAATGAGGGTTTTCTGAGTCTTGGGAAGGACTTATAACTACAGAATGAAGAATTGATGCTTGAGTCATCAATGGAAACCATTGGGTCTTGTGGTGTTGAAACTGATGAATTGGTTGTGTTTACAGGAATGACAGAAGACAATCCATCACTTGGATTTGTCTTAAAATAAGAGGAGCAGTGCAGGTGGGAAAAGAAGCAAGATCATTCAGGGATATTGAGAGGTGAGTTGATGAGCCTTATTTGACTCTGGTTTGAGGAATATTGTTTGCAGAATGCAGAGTGCAAGAAATTGAGGAAGAAATCTCAACAAGAAGCAGATCACAGCTTTGAAGCAGTGACAGAAGAGTCCAGCAAGGGATTTTGAGTAAAGAAGAGTGTGGCAGAACCTGGAGAATTCCCAACAGAGGTTAGATGACAGAAGAACATATGTGTTCTTGAGAGAAGTTGCAGAGTGAAGCCTAGAGAGAGAGCATAAGAGAGTGCTCAGAAGGTTCCAGCAGATAGGGGACCAGTACTTGCCAAAAGCCGGATCCAGAGGAAGGGATTGGTGAGGAAAGTTGCAATAAGAAAGCTTGTTGTTGCAGAGGCTTAGTGCAGCTTGTGAACAAAGAACCCTGGAGGAATGATAAAAAATAATGCTGCAACAAATGAATAGTTGCATAACAAAGTATGGGATCACAGAGGCAGAGTTTTAAGAGTACATGATCAGGAGATCATGATTCATTTTAACCTTGGGAGTCTGATGCAGGGGCATTAGGCCAAAACATATTTCATGCATTTTGTTAAGACTTAGGAGTTTTAATTCCAAGAGAATTAGATTCTTTTGTGATAAAATTAGTAGGTTTTTAATTAATTTTAGTCAGTTGTGGAGAGAATGTAACTGCCCTCGAATGATTATAGGACAGAAGGAGTCAATTCAGTTTCTGTTGTTAGGCTAAACTTAGGAATTCGGGAATCTGAAGAGTCTTGGTGAATCACTATCAGAGCTGAGTCGATTCATTCCCTCCTTGTGTAATTGTAAGCCTAAAAGGCATTAGTAGATAGAACTGTTCAGAAGAGGGGGATAGACCTGTAGAGGAGGCAAAGCAATGAGAGTAGGAGGGCCATCAAAATCGAATATCTGGCCAGAGCCATGAAGACTTTTGTAATCGAGTTCATATGAATGGATGAAGCAATTGTTTATGAATTCTGTGTGTTAATCTAATTGCAATTGGGGGTATCATTCCCTGTGTGAAATGGTTTCTCTTATTTTCCAAATGCAATTGAATTCAGGGTTTCTGTGTATTGATTAGAATCCGTAGTTTCTGTGTGAATAGTTCTGTGATAAGGGTTAATAGGAGTTCAGGATATGTATCTAAGAATTATTTGATTGAACAATGAGACCGAGTTGTAAAATTGGGAGCAAGTCATATGTTCCAGGCGTATGCGCAGGGGTTGAGAAATTGAGGTGAGTCTCAATCATTGCGGGAGAGAGTTTTATATAAGGTTGATGCATTGATTTTGGATGAATCGATGCTTTTAAAAGCCGGATCACCCAACTCAAAGGTGGGTAGTTTTCGCCGTATAATAGAGGAACTGTTCGATTAGAGATTAGGTATGCAAAGAGGCTCAGGACGGAGTTCAGTCCAGAAATAGGCAGCGTGCCTATGTGATAGGAATCCCTTGGCATTGTAAAAAAACCCAAACTTGTGCAAATGGATGTGTGGAACAGAAGCGCACAATCTCTAATTAAAGAGTGGATTGAGTTAATTGAAAGTGCTGACCTGGACGACCCGTGAAACTTGACTAGGATCTCAATAACACAGCCGAGACAGTGATTAACTTACGAGGAGTATCAATAATAGCGATCGAACCAACACATTGTAGTTGATGGTCGAATGCAGAATCGAGAGAGCAGTGAAACCATGAAACGTGAACAGTGACAGTAGTTTTGAGGGCCAAAACTGGCAGTATCGCACAAAGGCAAAGGTGGTAAGTTGTTTTCATAAAATTAATGCGATATCACTTGTCGGATGACATGTGTCCAAAGTTGGTTTATAAAAACCACATTCATCACGCAATTTTGATGTGTTAACGTCCGGTTGGAAAAAAAATGCGATATGCGTCTATCACCATTGGATCATCGGAGTGGGCGTGATGCCGACTCAACCATCGATTGAAGAGGTACGTTATATTTGCTATGTGAACCTTTGAGTGTTGGGTTGTGTATTAAGCGAAGTTGAGATTTAGTTTAAGTCTAAATGTGTAAAACTGGTTGAATAAGTTCTGCGGAAGTTGAAGGGAGGTGACCATCCTTAATAGGGTCGATATGAACATGCGTGGGCCCGAAGTAACTAGGCGTTGTTTGGTGTTTGGCACCGAGAGGTTAATGGGTTCATTGTGTTATGGTGAAACGTGGAGATTTGGTTAACAAGGAATTCAAACGTTGGTTCTAATATTATATGTGAAGCGTTAGAGAGCTCTTGCCTAAGGGTTAATTGAGCTTAATACTACATGCTAAGGTTGGTGTTGTTTTAAAAGAGGTCAGACACATTATCATATGTGTTGGAAACATTAATGAATTGTGACATTCATTGACTGAGCGCAATAGTGGAATGTCAAGATAAAGAGACTTATGAGTTGGGGTTTTCCCAGGGCCCAATATATATATGCATAAGCATTTCCATACATCAGAGGCTAAAAGCCTAGTGGACCTTGAATGAAGGTGAGTTTGGTCTAAATTATATATGCAGGTCTGTCATACAGGTATGGGTTTGATAACCATAAGAATGCGGTAATTTGATATCTCAATCTCAGATTTGAGACATCAAAAGCGCATAGGTAATTTAGAATTTCCAGTCAGAAACAAAATATTGTATTGCACAGATTGAGACAAATTGAGGCATGAAGGTTAAAATGCATTTTATAGGCAGCTCTGGAAGGAGAAAATGAGAGTAAACGGGGACTGTGGGTTTTACCCGTTATCAAGTTTTGTTGCAAAAAAACATGATTTTCATGGTCATTTTAAAAAGTGTCGATGTAACATTAACCTTTTTTATGTAATATATTTTTGACATTTTAAATTTTCTTAATTACTATGGACATTTTTTTTAATGTTAATGATTTTCATGACAATTTTGAAAAGTGTCGATGAAGCATGAACCCATTTTTTGGGGGGCTTATGTTTGACACTTTAAATTTTCTTATGTATTAAGTATGGATACATGTTTTAAAATGTTGGTAATTTTCATATTGATTTTGAAAAGCATTGATGCAACATTTTTTTTTCACATAGTTGTGACACTTTAATTTTTCTTATGTCTTAAGTATATACATTATTTAAAATGTTAGTTATTTAACTAGTTTTCAAGTTCTCTTCTTCTTCTTTTCTTCCTCATATGTTTATTTTTTAAAGGTTTTTCAAGTTTGTATTTTTTGTTTTGTTTTTTTTAAATGAAAATTTCAATTTTTTTTACAAAGTTTAAGAAAATAATAAAAATAATATTTTGAATATACATACATACATACATACATACATACATACATACATACATACATACATACATACATACAGACATACATACATATATATATATATATATATATATATATATATATATATATATATATATATATAAAACTTCGCACATAAACAATTGTCACTAAAAAATAATAATTTTAAACACTTGACAAAAAAATACACATTTTGCATTTACATATAAGTATAAAAATATATATTTCAAAACTTTTTGCTAAAAATGACATGTCAAATACGATCTTTTTTTTTTTTTTTTAGAAAATTTTGAACATAAAAATTTGACAAAATAATATTATTTTATGAATTTCATTTGTAAAGATAATAATATTTATTTTGTTGTTTTTTTAAATATGTGATTCATAAAAAAAAATTAAAAACAACTTTAAAAAATAAATAAATAAAAGCAAATTATATATATATAACAGAAAATAATTTAAAAATAAAAAATAAAAAAATGTAGATATATTAAAAATATTAAAACCTTTTAAAATAAGTGCTACGTAGTAGCTAGTACATGTCACTTAGTTTAAATATAGCTAATTGGAGTTTGGACTCCTCACACTATGTGACTTAGTTTCAATTGAATGAGATGTCAATTCCAAGAAACTTATTTTGCACAATCATTTGTCTCTTACAAAGTTCATGGGCATTGTGTATGATTGATATAGAGCTGAATGCAATTGTGTTTGTGGCAATGAAGGCACGAGAATATGGAACAAAATTTTTATTGTTGTCTCTCAAATGAAACTTTCTTTTGTAGAGTAAAATTAAGTTGGGATGATCTATAATTTGTGATTTAGTATTAAATTAATTTTAAAATTAAATTGTAAAGACAAGTTAGTTAATATTTATGAATAATACACAAGAACAATTGTTTAACTATTAGTTTAACAACTAAATTATAACTATCACAGTTATATAAATTAAATTACTAGTAATTGTAAATAGACATAAAAAAAATGTGTTCCTAACCAAAATACTTAGTTCCTAAAACATTTCATTTCGTGTAAATTAAAAAAATCATTAAATATTTTTAAATATTAAAATAAATAAAATATATCATCACCCTTTTCAAATTTTTTTCAAATATTATACGTTAGGCTATGATTTGTGATTTAGTATTAAATTGGTTGAATTTGACACATTCACTTTGAATAAAAATGATTTGTGATTTAGTATGAAATTGGTTGAATTCGACACATTCACTTTCAATAAAACTAGGAATAAAATTGCAATAGATTAAACCACACGTTAATTTTTTGCATGGTAACTAGACCACTCTTTTGTGTTTGGTTCGAGGAAAGAAGGTAAAACAACTTTAACAAACCAATTGAAACGAATGAGAAATTGAAGATTAAACTCATAATAATGTTAGGAGCAATATCTTGTTGTACAACTATAGAATCCGGAACTTCAAAGTTGGATGCTAGTAATACCCCAACAATTTGGAACTTCAAAGTTGGATCATGTTAATACCCCAACTACTGTGCACTGGTAGAATTATAGTGGATCCCGTATTTGAATCCCCTAAAATGAAATGAAGGGAATTTCATTGGATTTGACACTATTGACCTAAAAGAACACATACATACAGGAATTAATCACACACTAAAGGAGAAAATAAAACTTCTTGAATTCAAGAAGATCAATTTCTTGAATTCAATTTCTTATAATAATATCAATTTCTTGAATTCTTGATATACCTTAGAGGGAGGAGTGACTCTTCTGACATTGTTTGGCATAATATTTTGGATTAGACCAGTGATAAAAAAGGAGGAGCTCCCATTCCATAGAAAATCATAACAAAGAGATTTAATATAAATTCCATCTACACATGGAGGAATCCCCCCACCTACTTATACTCACGATCATAAGTATTGTCATATAAAGTAGTAAAGTTAGTAAAGTTGAAGCGAAGGTCAATCACCTTCTTAGCGCAGAATACCAACAAGATGAAAAATAAAGACGAAGTGAGTTGTAGGATTCAAAAATGAAAATGTCAGGTCCAAAAATGAAACATATATACCAAGAAGACGAAAAAGAAAGATGTTGTGAGTTGTAGGATTCAAAAATTAAAATTATAGGTACAACAATGAAACAAATACAATGTAACTCAAATGGAATTAGAGGAAATAATGCAAAGAAAAACAAAGCACGCCAACACTAATTTTGGTTCTTATATGGAAAAAGCAACTCAAAATGATAATTACGGTTTGAAATATTGGATTTCAAATTGAGTTGGGTTTGGTTTGGTTAGTAATAAAAGTTACTAAAGATGAGAGAACAAAACCTTAACCAATTAGGTAACGGACAAATAAAATTAATAATTAAAAAAATAACAAATTTGAATCAACAATGTTAATTGGAATTGAAAATAAAGAAAAAAACCATAGTAAAAGACAAAAAAAAAGTCAATTTAAAAAGTAAAAAAACAAATTTGAATATATATATATATATATATATATATATATATATATATATATACGTTTTTTTTCTAATTATTTTTTCCTCTTTAAAATTTGTATCTTAAATTCCCCCGATTGAGGGGCGTGCAAGAAGATTTCCCCACTTGGGACTCATGACATGAGTGATATGATGGAAATTTAAGTGGGAAGGTGGTTGTGGCAAGGGCAAGATGTGTGTGACAGAGTTGAGGTGATGCGAGGAGGCACGTGAGAGAGAAAGTGAGATAGAAAGGAATGTTGAGCATTAATCAACCAGGTGTTAGAGGTTATTGTTTGTTTGTTGCATGTAATTTAGTTGTGGAGTGTTGAGGTTCCAGGAGTTGAGGTTTAGTGGTCATGCTCCTATCTTACGGCAAGGGCAGATGAAAGGCTCCGGTTGCAAAAGGGTCCTGGGGCAGGCTTCATGGCGAGAGTGCTAGGGTATGTTTGGTCTCTTCCCTTTAACCATTTCCAAAGACACGTTGAAATATGATTGTTTCTTGTAAGATTAGTGTTATCTCCTGTGAATGGATGATAGTGAGACTCGATGTAATTCATCTTTTAGAAGGAAATATGGTTTCTTCTGTTGTTTCTAAATTGGTTTCGATTCTATATGGCATTTCACTTCTTCGAATGGGAATGTATGCTGTAGGATGGACTTCTTGTTTTTTCGAGAGGGGTATCCGTCATGGTCGACATGTATGGTTATATATTTGGGTGAATCGGTTTCCATCTAGGATTTGTAGGATGTTGTTTCTGGTTGGTTCACTATTACTTTGAATTCGATATGGGTTTTGGCCTGAGGAGCAGGCTAGTATTTCCTTCCACGGAAGGAAATGGACCCATCATGGGTGGTCTCATTTCAACGTGGTGCTTGAGAAAGACATGCTAACAGTGGGAGAAGAAGACCGTTGGCAAGGGGACACTCGGTTATGCTGTGATTTTATTTGAATTGAACCTAATTTTATATGCTCCATTTTTTTGTTCTGTGTTAATGCTCCATGTGTTGGTAGGTTTGAGAAGTCGCCCAGTTTGCAAGTCATGAGATTTTTGTCTAGCATTGTTGCTCAACGATTGGTCTATGTTTCAGTGGAGTTTGGTGAATATGGTTCGACCAATTGCAGTGAAAGAAGAAAATGAGACATGGGGGAGAAGGCATTGTCGTAAAGTGATACCTCAGGAGGGAAGAGGAGCCTCCTCCTCGCATATGCCTAAATAGACAGTTCGGAAATCATAGGACAAACATATAAATGTTGTGACACATTATTATGTTATTGGCACCCCCGCCCAGGTGAGACAGATGATTTCTGGCTGGGTGGCAGACCTCAACCAACATGCAGAACAAGAAATTTAGGAGGAGGAATGGAGGTTGTTGGTTCTGGACCCCGAAAACACTCATGAAAAGCTTACACAATATAAGAAAAAAACATCTTTAGTGGATGATGAAGAACATAGTGGCCAGGGAAATTATGAATTCAACAGGTTTCATTAAAATAGATCCAGGACTCTAAGAAATCTAGAAGGGATTCCAACTTGTCTAGTTTCAAATTCAGCAGAAAATTGTTTTGTTGAGTTGTATTGAATGACACACCTCAGTCATATATTTTGGGATCCAGTGCAGAGGACTCGACTCTAGCGGAGTCCTCAAAGGACTAGTTTTATATGCTTTATTTTATTGTAGTTGCTAAATTTTGATGTTGTATATGTTGTTAAGTAGTACTGATGTTAATAGGTTAACAATGAACTAGGTTTCAGACATTTAGGCCTACAAGGCTAAGTTTGATAGACTTAATAACTTCATATTTTGGATGGCATATAATGCTTTTCGATGGCCAATAGACCTAGTTTCCCAATGGGCATATTGAGGCCACATAATGTCTATTATGGTTGTAACTGTTTTTTATGAATGAATGAAAGGTCCTACTAAGCTTACAAAAACAAAATTATATCTTAAATTGAAAATATGGAGAAAAAACTATAATTGATGAAAATGGAAATAGTAGAAAAAATAATTTTAAATAAAAGTGAAATAAAAATAAAAATAAAAAATTAGTACCATAGAAATGGAAGTTACTAAACAAACCATAATAAGATTTCAACCGATCACCTTACAAATAAAAAAGAACAAATTGAAAAATAAACAACATACAAAACGAACTAAAAATAAATCAAAAAATAAAAGAATAATTAAGAAAAGGAGAAAAAAAACTAATTTACCAACATACAAAACAAACTAAAAATAAATCAAAATATAAAAGCATAATTAAGAAAAGGAAAAAAGAAGAAGAAGAAAAAACTAATTTCACAACATACAAAACAAACTAAAAATAAATCAAAAAATAAAAGAATAATTAAGAAAAGGAAAAAAAAGAAAAAACTAAAATAAAATTAGAAAATAAATTATATATATATATATAATGGTTGAATGCGTGAAGATGTGTTATACTTTTGGGCCAAATATGGGGATAAAATTTTAAATTTTTTCCAATCGAAGCCTTAAAACTTTATATAAGCTTTGTGAATTTTGATTCAAAGTAAAAAGACAATTTGTGGAGAATTATGTTGTTGTCCTTTTTGCAAAAAAATTAGTGTCCTTGCAAATTTTGGCAAATCTTAAGAGATATGTGTGTGTTCGAGTAACATAAATTAGGCTAAAATATGTAATTTAAAAATTATGTGTGTGTGTGTGTGATCTACACAGAGAGGACTAAGTTATGCATATTAAAAATTTATTTTTTACACACAATTATATTTTTATTACTATTTTTTTAATTTGGAAAAGTAATATTTCATTTGCAAGTTTTTTTCTACTAATTAAATAAATTCAAAAGCTAAAAGTACCTTTCTGAAGAGGACTAGTAAATTGTAACACTCGTCGGGTTAGAAATAAACACAATTTATTTACCTATGTAACAATTTATCCAAATGGCGCCATTACCATATAATTTGGTTACCAATTATACCTTTGTATTTGACATAACAAGACATTAATAAATATGCATCACGTTTATCAACATAAGCTTTAATGGTTGACTCCACTATAGTTGTGATTATATATTAATAATGTTGTTGTGCCTAATTAAATCAAAAGTCCAGAATCATGAACTTATCCAAAATTTATGAGTGGATTATCTGGCAAAGGTGTTAACCATTATGGCGCTTGGTCCATCGAATCTATCAAACATAATTTGTCCTTGATACAATTGATCAATTCACACATGTTTAGTACTTGGATACATTTACATTATTATACAGAGAGATATTTTATCAATACTATACTTATAATTTAACCTTGGTCCATTGGGCCCTCTTAGGATTCAAGGGAGGCCAGGTAGAGATCTATCTATGATAGATCTGATTCACATCTGATAGTCCGCATTGGAGAAGGGTTCGTTCGGTTTTAGCCTGACCCGAACCCTTGACATGGTTTTCATTTGGCACCGCCTGCACTATGCTCCGACTCTACAACTTCTGGTGTTGTTGGAGGAAATTACTCCCCTACAATCGGATGGTGGTTTACTATTATGCTGTGCATAGTTATTGTCAAACCCTTCGTCTGGCTCCCCAAAGTGTTTTTGTTCATGGGTCTTTGCTCTTCCACTGACGGTAATTGTTCTTCTATTTGAGGGTTTAGGCGGAGGGGAGTTTGTTGGGTTTCCTATGTGTGAAAGCAACTTCAACAGGAAAACCCCCATTGCTCTGGTGATAAACCCTCCCTTAACTTAAGGTGTTCTTGTAATTTTTGCTTTTAGTCATTCTGGGTTTAATGAAAGTTGCTAATTTTTCTATTCATGGTTGCCAGGTACCCAAAATGTTGTTCTACCTCCGCACAGGCTTCTCCGACAACAAGGGTTTCAATTCAAACTCAACTCCTCCAGGTATTTCATGACTTGGCATGATTTTCTTCTGGGTTCTCTATAGTCCACTTCCCAGCCTTCTGAGGGTTATTAGACCCGTGGATTTAAAATCCGAGTTGTTGTAAGAACGGCCCCAATTTAAGGGTTGATACCCAAATGTGTTTGGCACTTAGTGTATTTTTCTTTCCTTAGGGCACCATGCCAGCTAGATTAGCAGTTTCACCATTTTTGTTTTTCCCATGAGCTGAAATGACTTATACATATTTTTCTGTTTAAACCCTAGTAGGGTTATTTAAGTGTATGGGTTATATAGTGGCCCGTTTTGTTTTAACCCTTCACTATGATTAATTTGTTGTATGTTACAGTCTTGGTTCTAATTGTAACAATTGTTTTTTCCAGATGCATGAAAGGCTTGGCTCTGGTTAATTCAGTTTGTTTTAATTTATGAGTAGAAGATTATTCTTCCTCCTGCAATTGTAATTTGTATTTATCTATAATGCATGGGCAACAACCTTTATTCACTGATTTGGACCAGCATTCTACAAGACTTTCGACTTATGGTTTAGTCCGTAATATTTCTGGTTAATATTTTTGCAATATTGATACATAGTGTTATTTGTTTATGAATGGACAACATTTATTTGTTCTATAGATGTAAAACATGCGATTCTTTGTTTTCCAGATTTATATGCATAGGAAAAATATATTCGACCTCACCCTGATGACAGTGCGGGTTTCTCTTCTGGATTGTTCGACTCGAAGGTCTCCTCTAGGTTGAATCAATAGGAAGAAACGCCCCACAATTCAATAGTTGAGGCCACCCATTTCAACTTATCTATCAATATGTTAACCTAGAGATTTACTCAATGGATTTGGACAGGTATAAACTTCTAAAATTTCCTCAATTCTTATATGATACTAGCCATACTATTGGTTCTGCATTCTGCTAAACGCCTTAAAAATTTTCCTCCTTAATTTAATTCTAATGCTACTATCTCTCTCTTAGGGTTATAAAGAATAGGCTCTCCTATTGGGTCTATTCCTTAACGACAGGATTCCCCCATAATAGTTGGGGTTTTAGGCATAAACACTTGTAAACATTTCACATTTCACACGAAATAAGAAAAGAAATCATAATTCATATGCAAGATGAATGCAAGAAATATACATGCTCACTTAGTCCTTATTGTTGTTTCCACATTTTCCATATTGAGTAACGAAATCATTGACTGGTTACATTCTATCAACATTTACACTCACCCTGTTGGCACTATAACTCATTCAAAATTTCTAAATTAAAGACAAGTACTCGCATCTAACAGGTACTAACAGTATTTATGTCTATGTATCCAGTTATGTGAATTCTTTGAAATTTAGTTGTCTATATAATTGAGATTAAAATACATTATAAGCCAGAGGTTAAGCCTCGTACATAGTGACTTAGAATTTATTAACAATTATCACATTTTTTAAATAGACAGACACCGTACCTGTGAGGTTTACAATGTTTGCTTAATGGTTTAAAGCTGAACAAGAAAACTCCATCAAAGAGCCCGTCGGCCTTCCTATGATACCGACAATGACGTCTGAATCTCCCTCTGAGCTTCTTACTACCAGTCAGTGTGTGTAATATTGGCCTAAACTCTGGCAGACCTCAGAACCTTTAAATTTAGCTTTGCACAAAGTTGGACATGAATCCAATTGTTCCCCAAGATCAGCTCTAGAATCTGTCCTTTCTTTCTCCACTGCTTCCACAGTTCTTATTTTTCCTTTCCGTCTTTCTGAGGGTGGAACCCCTCTCCTCCCACCTAAGATCCCTTTTTTCTCTGGGGAGGAAGGCCAAGAAACACAACTGCTCAAACTGACTAGTAGGTAAGTAACTACTTCCGAGTTCTATCTATTGAATTTTCCTCTTCATTCCTTTTCCTAATTAATATAAATGCATGAATTATATTATGGCATTTGACCTTTAACCCACATATATTCAAAATTATAATTCTGTCAAAATTTATGGTTGAATTCTTTTATTCAAATATAAGAAAATAGTCTTATGGTTAATTGATTAACCAACTAGTCATAAGTAATTTATCATAATTTACTGATCAAACCTGAGGGTTACATAAATGAAGATATTTGTATTTTTTGAAATTTTTTTGTTTTGTATATTTTATGTTATTGATTTTTTATACAACCTCTTTGAATTCGTCCAAAAAAAAATTTAAACATTATGTTTAAAAGAAATTAGATGAAAAATATCATATGAATTTGAACATTTTAATCTCATATGTCATTGGATAGAGGATTCCTTGGAGAATCCAACATGATCAATTTTTCCACTTAAGGACAAATTCTGCTTGAAGTTCACTGGGGTACAAAATGGTGTTACGAAGAAAATCTATTTTTTTTTTTGTAGGTCCTTAGTAGTTCCATTGAGCCCTTAATGTGGTTAAATAGAGGCTTGATTCAAATATAGCTAGATTGAGGTATCATAATTATCTAAAAGGAGAGAAAAAGATATGAAGCCTCTCAATACTTTTAAGAAAATTATAAAATTTATTTATTCCAGACAAATGTTAATTTTGTTTTTAAAATTTCAAAATTCTTAAAAATAATAGCTTATTTATTGTTTTGATTATATATATATATATATATATATATATCTATATATATATATATATAATTTTCAATAAAAATAAATCAAATTATAATTAAAAAAAAAAAAAAAACAACAAAAATAAATTAAACTAAACTATTTCCCACTCACATGTATGAATCTGTAACCATACATGCCAACTTGAAATATATTCACAATATAATACAAAACTAAACACTAATTATAAATTATTATGAATTTGGCTTTTGTGATCCATAAATTGTGAATAAAATATTCTGGTAAAAATCACATATGAATAAATTAGGCCAGCGAGTGTGGTTCATCATCAGGACAAGATTACTCATTAATCATTAAAAAAATCATATATTATATTTTTTCAAATCATTACTTTAAATTTATTATTATTTTAAAAATAATTTATTTCACACATTTAAATTTAGATTACTCAAATTCAAATTAGTCAAATCATGTTTTAGAATTTATGATTTCTTCATGTCAAACCTAAACTAGGAATAAAATTTTATACATATATATATACTTCCCACTTGTGCAAACCGAGGACATAATTGAGTGTAATCAAATTGTATAAGTTAAAAGAGATTTATAACCACAAATATTATTACATCCATTACAACTATATTAA